>ONZK01005147.1:0-12272 GCA_900322385.1 Pharnaceum exiguum | reverse complement strand
ACTTGACTCACCCAGACCCTCAGCTCAAGTCAGCTCGTGTATGGTCGAGCCGACTTGAGCCGAGCTGATACCTAGGAAAACCTTGGCTCATAGCCAAGTCGGCTCAGCTCATCTACGATCGAGCCGGAACGAGCCGACTTGAGCCGAGCTGATACCTAGGAAAACTTTGGCTCAAAGTCAAGTCGGCTCTATTTGATTGCTCGAAAAATCATACATAGGTACAATTCGCTAGCTCGTTAAGACAATTCAATTCGAAAAGTCAAGAGCTCAAATTTAGTCACTCAAATCGTCTAGAGGGCAAAAGCTAGACTGACTCAGCTCGTAAGTCATCGAATTGCTCGTAAGTCATCGAATTGCAATCGACCTGAGCTAGCTCATCGAATTCGAATTGACTTGGTTAAATTAAAATGTCAGCTCAAAGTTAGCTCGCTCTATTCGACTCGACTTTGACCGAGTCGACTCAGTCAACGAGCTGACTTTGACCGACTTTAACCCGAATTGAACCGAGCGGTTTCGAGTGGTCACCTCTAATATGTATGTTGTCAACAGTGCCAAAGATCACAACGATTAGAGCAACAAAGACAACTGTGTGTCAACAGTACAAAGACAACATATAACCACTCTCAGTCAACTTTCAAATAATGCTTGAGACATAACAGATTGACAGAGACTAAAACAAGGATTGATATTAACCTCAACGCAAGGGGCACGATCATGCACTACAGTGCACTTGCTGCCATCTTCACTTCCTTTTTCCATTCTTCTCTTAAATTCTTCATATTTTGACTGCAAAATGACAAAAGAAACCTATAACTCCAAGGCACATGGATTTCATGTGGTAATTGGTAAAAACGTGAACGTAGATAGAAATGCTCAGGTTGCACACACTTGTTCATCTCAGACGTCCAAGGTAAACAAATGTCACAAGTCAATACTCAGCTCACTAGTCACCTAACTTAATTGAATGATCACTGCTTTCTTTTTTTTGTGTTTGTTTATTCTACCTTGCTACCTCACTATCGAAGTCTCACAAGTGTTACAAGTGTTACAAGTTTACAACTCTCAAGCAAACATGGAAATTTTATTAGTACTTACGAGTATTAGAATAAGTGACTAGTGAGATCGATTTAAAAACTTGCCGATATGTATACATAAACGTCTTAGCTTTACCAAAATTTCCTCATATTTCAGAAATGCCCTCACGGCCGGCCAGTTTGCCAATTAGCTAGCTTCACCAATCAAAGTTCGTAAAAAAAAAAAACGTGCAAATGAACAAATTAAAATACCTATACATGAATTATAAAATGCACGAATATTACGGAAATGAAAGTTGGCATGGGCAAGATTAATTATAGTTTAATGAAAATGTGAGGAAGAGTGGACCATAGAGGTTTTAGTTAGGCAAATGGGCTTTAGTGTACCAATTCGTATAACACTTCAATCTCGACAGTTTATAGTTTACTAATGCAATCAATCGAGATTGAAGTGGTACACAAATGGGCACAACTATAAGAGTATGAGACATTAAAAGTCGAACCGGTAATTAGGACGATACGGAAGTACTTAAGATAAGGAGTGAAAATGAAAGGATAATTATTGGGAATATGTCACACATTGATGAGAGAGTAGAGGTTTCTTCTTTATATAGGCCGAGAGGGTTACTCATCCTATTGTCAATTGGTTTTAGGATGGAACTCCTGTAGGCCTATCTGTGGTTACTGCCTCCTCTTTCTATACATGGGCTTACAGCTGCAAGTGTACGCGCAACCCAAAATCTCCTATTCTTAAGACGGTCCCACCCAGATGATATAATGCAAGTGTGCGCGGGGCCCAAAATCTTAACAATAATGGAAGATAAAAACAAAAAAGAGAGGGAAGGAAGTACACCTTAACGACCAACTCTTCAGCATTGTACTCATCACTCCAAGAGAGTCTCTCGCCATCACAAAAAGAAGAGAAAAAAGCTTCAGGACATCTTGTCTTAACACCATACTTGTTACAAAACGGTAACCAAACCTTCGCAACCTCATAAGCCTCACGTATAGCTTCCTTCGTTAGCGGTGAACCGCCATCATCTGACAAATAAACCGCCAGCTTATCTGGCGGGTAATCTAAAGCCATAGCTGATATAACAGTGTTCATGACCTCAATCACTGGCTCTTTCTTTGGGTCAGCTGTGCATATGAACACGTCCACTTTCGGGAGCTTATCGGGCTGCATGGTTTCCAGCCCGTGAACTTCCCGGGTCACTGGCCTCCACCGGAAGGCCTGTGACATAGCCCATACGAAGGTTAACACGAGCTCGGCAATGGTCACTAAGGTCCATGAGAGGCCCAAACTTGGGGTCGTAAGAAGGGTTGAGAAACGGTAGTAGAATAATGCAAGGATGGCTAGGGCATGTATGAATATGTGCAAACGGCTAAGAATGGCTCTAGCTCTTTGGACAGTGCAATTATGCAGAGGAGCCATATCTCTTTGTGGATATTTTTTTTGGGCAAATTAATGGAAGTGTTAAGAGCTTCTTTTTTTTTTTTTTGCTATTTATAGTGTAAGAGATGCAAAGATGGTAGCTCTCAGCCTCTAACAGCCACTTCTTTTCGGCTTGGAAAATTGAATTGAGCTTACTTGAACTAAACTTCAAACAATCAAACTAAATCAAACATAAACTCTTAATTATTGAATTGAACTTTTTGTTTGAATATTTTGACACACAGTTTTAAACCATATCAATATCGAGAATATGTAAATAAGTGTCATAAGTTTTTCACAAAAATTTGTACGTGTAAACGTATTTTATATACGAGACTTGGTTATTAATGACATAAAATGTTTATTAGAGATCCATCGATGGTTAATAGTAGTGACCCCATGTCTAATATATAAAAGAGGTTATACAAATTTTTCTGTAATTTTTTATAATCAAAAGAAACATATATTGGACTGAACCTAAAGTGAAAATAAGTTTTTAAAAGTTGTAATTTTAAAGTGGGTAACTATTTATTATCAATCACAAATAAGAATTGTATGACAAATTATTAAAAATCACCTTTTTCTAAACGAAATTACATAACCATCTAATGAGTGATTTTTTTCCCTATTATTCACTTTTTTTTTATCTATATGACCAAAACTAACATCAAATGAATATGTTTTAATAGTGTCATTAATTTTGCTCCAATAATAGAAAAGTAAGATAATTTTTTATAGGATTAAATTTAAATTTTACGATATTATTATCTTCAAGACATGATTAAAATACACAAATGCCAATCATATAGGCAATTTATATGGTACACTTACGTGTATCATATAGATTAGGATGTACCCTCGAGAACAGGGTCTTCGGCGTATAGCGATCATTGTACAGTTCAATGCATTTTTACTATCATATTAATGATTTTTTTTTAAGAAACACAAATGAATATTCAAAATGCATTTTTGTTAGACACAAGTGTATTTAATTCAATTTAATTTATAATGTCGGGAGGCAAAATGAAACAGGGGTGTACAAAACTCAAAATACTCCTAGTTTTCAATATAAGAATTGGTCACAACTTGATAAAAATTGATAATAGAACTAATGATGGTAGTAGTGGTAGCAAAGTAGTAGTAAACCGACCACTAAATAAAGTAGAAAGAGTACATGCAACAATGATACAATAGACACTTTGGTAAAATAATCTCAAATATTTATGCAATAACAAACTCACTTTACCATCTTTTCCAACAAACCATCAAAAATAATTGAGCAAAAGGTTCAAAAAGAACAATTACAACCAACTATCCAAAGAAGTGCTCAAAATAAGTTGTTGGAATCCAGCTATGTATAAAACTAAAAACTTGCAAAAAGACTTCACTAATTTATCTTGCCTAGGGATGCCCTTTCCTAGCTTTTGTTGCGATACCCTCCAAAACGGGGTAGCTAAGCACCACAAGGAAACATGAAAGAAAAACTTGCACAAACATCTCATCATAGTTCTTGTACATTATGACCCTTACTAAACCACCAGTACAAGACACCAAGTTTAGCAACACCAAAATGACGAGGGGGACCATGAACATAGCTGCCCCTTGGAAATCAAACTTCCCCTTCTCATATTTATCCAGTTTCTCCTTGTCCACAACCTTGTTTGTCAAATGGAAACTTACCTTGTGGACGCCGATCTTCTTCGTTATGAAATCCAAAATTCCAAATAAGGAGGCTGTGACTGATTTGATGATCCATATTCTTAGCTCATTCCACCATGTTTTAAATGATTCCTCACTTGTGAGGACCTCATGCAAGTGTTGAAGGAGAGAAGACACAAATACGAACACGAAAACCCCAATCCATGGATCAGATACCTTAAAGTTCAAAATAAAATACCCACATTTCAGACTCGAACTTGAATATTTCAACAGGCTTACCTAGGAGTATATCATTAGTTATGAGTGGACATTAGTCATTAGTCCTGAAAGAAGTAGAAGATAGCCCATTTCATGTGTACTTCAACAGAACTATTACGTGTCGAAATATTACAGCAAAGAGAATTATGCAGCAAATGAGTAGAACAATTAAATTGTCGAAAGGCGAGTGTTGTACCTTGGGAAACAGAGGAACACCCTTCAACAAGCAAACTGGAAGGACGACTCCATAAATTAGGCAAAAGATGCCCGGAAAACTCGCAAAGCTGAAGTAGCCATAGCACAAGGTCTGCAGAAGAGGCATCCTTGACATAGCATAAGTTAAAGGGCTGAAATTTGAAATGCCAATTCCAAGCCAAGCAGAGGACCATTTCATGAGTTGGACCATGGCATCCTTCATGTCAATTGTAGTGCATCCTAAGAAGCACGGCCTTTTCGGATAGAGGTATACAGATATCCATCCCTTGCAGTGCAACAAATAACCTGTGTATGAACTCTCCAACAAGCAATCGTAGGAGTATCCAACCTGTTACATTCAAAGGGATATGTGTACATCATTTTATGCCGTGTGATACAAATAGATAAGATTCATGCTGGAAATATGTAAGAAGGAATACTTGCCTCTCCACCCCATTTAGTGTTAGATTCATATGTGCAAGTAGCCAAATTTCTGACCTCTTGCAACATCTCTTCTTCAGACCAGTCTCTCAAGGAGACGTCTCTCTGGAAATTGTCATTCAGCGACGCAATAAATTTGCTAGAAGAACCAAAGGCCTTCTCTGCTTCAGCAAGAAGCTCATCTGCAATGTGAAATTTTTTTAATGACAAATGCCATGCAGATAAAACATTGCATTGAGTTAGAACTTAAAAGTTCTAGTGTTCTACCTTCAGCTTGAGGACGTCCATACAACGCTTTCCTCTTCAAGTAGTAGCCTGTTCCGGTCAAGAGTGGACCCCTGATTCCATCCATTCCTTGCCACTTTGTCTGCGAAAAAGCCGCCGAAAAATCAAGGAACTGAATTTTGAAAACTAAAAACCCCCTACATTTGTCCTTCAAAGTATGATAGCCCTTATCTTAAACTCGAACTACCCTTCTTTTGCACTCATATACTAAGCTGTTTTAACAGTTGATTCAAATCCTGAAAGAAAATATCTTCTTTGATGTATACCATAAATATGCATAATTGATTATACCTTGAAGGCTGACCTGGCCTGGCCATCATAGATGTCATTCTTGCTGGTGTTGTAGAAAATTTGAGGGTATTGTACAAATGCCAAAGAGGGTGCTATCTCAGGGTCAAGAAGGAAGCACATAGCTTGGCGAGCGGAGGTTGGATCATTGCAGTACATATCACAATCTAACACCATCACGTAGGGTCCATTGCTCAACAAACCCGAAATTCGGAGCTACAAGGATTATTTCTCAGTCAATTTTGGTGAAAATGATACATTTAATTGACCACTAAGGAGGGAGACATAGCAGAAAAAAAGATCATACATACAAGAGCATTGAGAGCTCCGGCTTTGAAGCGATGAGGACGAGATGGTCTCTGTTCCCTGGAAACATACACAAGGAGCGGCATTTTCATTTCATTTTCTTCAGTCTTTCCGTTGCCATGTATGATCTGGTAAAACATTACAGAATGTAACTGCGTTACCCTGACTACTCGTGTAAGGTTGCTAAATGATAAGCACAAAATGCAGGTATACTGGACTTCAGGTTATAATATAACTGCTATATTGTCGTAACATATGCATAATTCCACCAGGGTATAGGCGTACAGCAACAATATACAATAATACAATCTCTTCTTTTATCTTGAAAGAATACCATAATTATCACAAGGAGTCGACGTAATTACTGTACATATATAAAGATATGAGACATGTACATCTAGGCATACGAGGGCTTACTCGACTAGCGTTTACCCACTATGAGATAAAGGGCATGTGCTTTAGAGCTGAACTTTAACTTAACTAAGCTTTTTTTTCAATTGTTTTGACACTCAATCTATTATCAAAACCCTACGTTTACGAAACTATATGCAAGAAATTTTCAATGATATACTATTAACTACGAATGGATATCGGGATCAAAAATTCTTATGTTCGCAAATTACGAGTTGAACTGCAAAAAACTAAACTGAACTTAAGTTGTAAATAACAGAACTAAACTTAAGTTGTAAAGAACAAGCCCATATGTATTATCAACAATACCAAATTAAAGATCACAACGATTAGAGCAATAGATATTTACCTCAACACAAGGGGCACGATCATGCACTACAGTGCACTTGCTGCCATCTTCACTTCCTTTTTCCACTCTTCTCTTAAATTCTTCATATTTTGACTGCAAAATGACATAATCATTCTTGTGAATAAACTAATTACTATGATCATATGAAAAAGAGAAAACATAGAACCCTATGAAAATAAACCTCAAACTTCAAGGCACATGGATGTCACGAGGCATATGGCCTGTGGTCGACAAAAGCTGACACCGCTTTTAAACGTGAACGCAAAAATGCCCTGGTGAGTGGTGACACACTTGTTCATCTCACACGCACATACAAGGTAAACAAATGTCACAAGTCACTACTCAGCTCACTAGTCACCTAACTTGAAGTGGTCATTACATTCTTTCTTTTATGTTTGTTTATTCCGCCTAGCTACCTCATTATCGAAGTCTCACAAGTGTAAAACTCTCAAGCAAACATGGAAATCTTATTAGTACATACATTTCAAATACATTTGATTTGTTCTAAATACATTTCAAATCTTCAATTAATATTCTTTTGGTCACAACCTATGTCAATATTATAATTTGCACATATTATAAGATAAGTATAGTCAAAACTTAATTGATTTGATATTGCACAGAATAGGTAAAAAGAGACGCTCCAACTTTGACAATCATTCTTTCCAGGAAACCACTAAGTTTAATTATTACTCCCTACTTTTCGTTTCTTGTTCCACCTTGTAAAATGGGATAATATAACCGAAATGAACGTTGGAATGGGCAAAATTGGAGTTAAATTTGATAAGAAAGTGTGAAATGTTGTACCAGAGGAACAAGTCCCTTTGTATATCGGGCGTTAATCTAACAAATTAATGGCCGTGTTTGGCAACCAGCTCTCTTGCTTGCAACTAGATTGGATAGCTGGATTCAATTAGTTAAATTTGTTAGCAGTAAATCACTTGGGGAAGGCCAGTTTATAGATTTGCAGCTGCTTGGGGTGAAAAAGCTAATTAAACTAGCTATTTACCGATTACAACCTCCGTCTCAATTTGTTTTTTAGGTTTAAGATTATTGGCACAAGTTTTTATGTAGTGGGGCATGTGCTTGTAATTTACTATAATGCCCTTGTACGTGTGAAATGGTGGGAAAGGGTAGGTAGAAGGGTAGTAATTAGAATCAACTAGTAAGGCAAAGTCGTTATCATTAGGATTTAGGAGGATACGGAAATGTTTATGATAAGAGGTGAAACAAAGAAGGAGAGCAAAAAAAGAAACAAAACATGACAAAATAAAAGGATAATATGGAAGGAACAAACAAAAGACGAAAGTACCTTTACGACCAACTCTTCAGCATTGTACTCATCACTCCAGGAAAGTCTCTCGCCATCACAAAAGGCAGAGAAAAAAGCTTCAGGACATCTTGTCTTAACACCATACTTGTTACAAAACGGTAACCAAACCTTGGCAACCTCATAAGCCTCACTTATAGCCTCTTTGGTTAGCGGTGAACCGCCATCATCTGACAAATAAACCGCCAGCTTATCTGGCGGGTAATCTAAAGCCATAGCTGATATAACAGTGTTCATCACCTCAAGCACCGGCTCTTTCTTTGGGTCAGCTGTGCATATGAACACGTCCACTCTCGGGAGCTTCTCGGGCTGCATGGTTTCCAGCCCGTGAACTTCCCGGGTCACTGGCCTCCACCGGAAGGCCTGTGACATGGCCCATACGAAGGTTAACACGAGCTCGGCAACGGTCACTAAGGTCCATGAGAGGCCCAAACTTGGGGTGGTGATAAAGGTTGAGAAACGGTAGTAGAATAATGCAAATATGGCTAGGGTATGTATGAATATGTGTGTACGACTGAGTATCGCTCTAGCTCTTTGGACAGTGCAATTATGCAGAGGAGCCATTTTATTTGTGTCAAAGTTCTTTGGCAAATTGATGAAAGTGTGAGAGCTACGTAGTACCGAGTACTATTTGTTGCTATTTGTAGTGTGTGAGATGCAAAGTTCGTAGCTCTATGGGCCTGTTTTCCCAACTTCTACTCAATGGGCCTGTTTTCCCGGCTTCTACTCAATTCAGTTACTTTCCATTCAGTTTTTCTCAGTTCAGCTCGTTCCTTGCAAACGTTATAAGTTTTAATTGCTTCCGATATCTATTTTTATTTATTGGTATATCATTGGAAAGGTCTCACCAACTAGTTTCATAAACGTACAATATTGATAGGGTTTTGATAAGTGTTTGAGTGTCAGAATAATTAAACAAAAAATTCAGTTTTTTTCAGTTCAATTCAGTTCAGTTTTTTTCGGTTCAGTTACTTTCACTTCAGTTCAGTATTTAGAAGTTGGGGAGAACAGGCCCTAAGCCTATATTAGTCACTTCTTTTGACCTTTTAAGGGCATGTTAAACCCTTAAACTTCTTATAGTATTATAATTTTTTGATTTACACTCTATTTATACTTTTTAATTTATTAGTTAAACTTATATAACATTTAAGAATAAATGAATTTTTTAAAATGAAAATACATGTGGGTCCCATATATTTAGTTAATTGTGAGTATAAGGGTGGCTAATTGGATTTTAAAACTCATATCTTTAAACTTTTATAAAATTTGTCCATTTTATAGGCATTATATTCGAGTATTAAGGTTATACTCTTCTTTAAGCTCACTAAAATATAACCAATAAACATGCCCTGAAATCAAATATACTTAATTGAACTGTTCGAACAATTGAACTGAACTTTTATTTAAATATTTTGACATATAATTATTAATTAAAACCATATAAAAGTAGATTATAAAACTAGTAAACAGGGGTGCCGCAACTTTTTTATAAAAACTTGTTTAAATATGTTTCATGTATGAGAATTGATTATTAACGACAAAAAATATTAATTACTAACCCTCGACCTCTACATTGCACGGACACTCTTTTTAGGTGTCACGTCAGATAACGGATACGAGATTAGAATTGTAAAATTACATTAGTTTTGCAGTTCCTAACCCCAATTACGTGTCCAGCACGGTATGAACATGGTGCCCAAATGAAGTGTTCGTACTACCTAGCAATGGACCCGATGGTCATTAATAACCCCACACAATTCTCATATATAAAAGCTTTCACCCAAAATTTTCTGTAACATTTTATAATTAAAAGAAACCAGTTAAACTCTAACTGAAGTGAAATTAAATTTGTTAACAATAGCTCTAAGAGTTTAAGTTACGTGCTCCATGGAATGATAGCAACTACGGGATATAATATTCTGGACAGAATGACAGCAACAGTCAGCAAGTATGGGGTATACTTTTCTTGGTATAGGTCATGTTTGATTAATTAGCAGATAGCAGTAAACAGATTAATTTGAGAAAAAAATGACAAAATAAGTAAATATCGTATTAATGTGAGACAGACAAAGACAAGATATGATAAAAAAGAAGATAACAGCAGATTGCTACCCAAACAACATGTGACCACAAATTACTCTTTTTTTTATGTAGTCCTATAGACTACCACAAAAATTTGGGTGAGACCGTCTCACACTAAGGTTAGTGTGAGACGGGTTTTTTTTTTTGAAATTTTTTTACTTTTTTTTTACCATGGGGTCATCTTTCAGTTATATGGGGTCATCTTTCAGTTGTATGAGGGTCATTTTTCAGTTGTATTGGGGTCATTTTTCAGTTTTTACTTGTTATAAATTTTTTCTAAGAAGTTCATTATTCATTTCTAGGGGGTCATTTTAGTTATATGGGGATCATTTTTCATTTGTATAGACTTGAAAAAAAAAAATTCAAAAAAACAATTTTCAAAAAAAAATCGAAAAAACAAAAAAACTTTTTTTGGGTTATTTGGCCAGACCCGTCTCACTCTAAGTACCGTCTCAAACTAACTTAGTGTGATACGATCTCACACAAATTTTCAAATCGGGATAAGGCTGCGTACATCAGGCTCCCTCAGTACCCCATTTGAGATGGGATTCACTGAGATTGTTGTTGTTGTTGGTCTCACACAAATTTTCCTAATAGACTATAGTGTAAGAAATGCAAAAGTTGCACATTATGGAGTACTTTTTTTTTTTTTTGGCTCATTAATAACTCTTGATTAAGTTTCCTACCAAAAAAAAATTCTTGTTTGAGTGATATCATATATATGCAATTTTTTTGTGTTTTGTGTTAAGTGTTCTTTTTGTTTTGATTTGATGGAAGTGTGTAGTCGTATTTGTGATTTATTGTGGACACAAGAATGTCTTGGAGAGTCTCTCAAATAAAAAAAAAATGTTTTGGAGAGGAGTGGACAAATAGAGATTACCTTCCTTTTTTTCTTTTTTTTCTTTTTCGGCTAAGGTGGAGCGCGAGCCGCGAGGACGTATGAGTTGACGGTATGAGCCATGCTCCCCTCGTGGTGCACTTCGAAACAAAAAAACAGAAAATAATTTCAATGCCTTGTCATAAATGAATACTTCAAATCTTCACTCCAGATCTCCGATTCTCTGCGTACGTGTGCCACCTTTTGATTTTATGTCCCTTTTTCGGGCAACTGAATTTGCCAAGGAAGCAAAATTATGGAGCCAAGGAAGCAAAATTATGGAGCCAAGGAATTTAATTGGTCTGACCAAAAAGTTCTTTACGGTTATAGAAACTTCCACAATATCTCCCGTTATTTTATTTTGTGCATATACTTGCCATGATTTCGTAAAGGATATCTCCTTCCTCGTTAATATCTTCATCACTCCATGTCATGTCTTCACTTGAGGCTACCGGCAAAAACTAACAGCTCGTTTGGTATTGGGGATTAATGAGATGGAATTGGGATTGTAATCCCATTTTTTACTAATCCCATATTTGGTTGTAGGGATAGGGACTAACAGAGGGATGTGGATGGGGATTATTTAACTTCTAATCCCTGCATTTCTATCCCAAGGAGAAGCAGGTATTATTATGGGGATTATTAATCCCTTGTATTTTCTAATCCCTATCCCACATAACAAACATGGAATAACTATATCCCTCCTTTAATCCCAATCCCTTTTAACTAATCCCAATCTCATTAAGCAATCTCAATCCCTTCAATCCCCAATACCAAACGAGCTCTAAGCTCCTAAATCTCGATCGGATTGTAACTTTGCAATTGAGAATAGTCAATGCTTGAAAAAGTTCACTTGTTAACCTTCAAAAAGCTTCAAAATTGAGAATAGAAATTTGCAGCAATATCTATACCCCGAATTGACAATTTGGTCAATTTTGTGACTGGGTTTGGACATTTTGGTTAAAAAAATTACAAGTGGACATTATGGTCAATTTTATAGCTTTGGATAGACATTATGGTCAATTTTGTTACTTTTGGATAGACAAACTCATCAAATTGTTACAAATTCATAATAAGAATATAACAAAATAGTTTTGTTAAAATTTATGGGTTTTCTTATTAAAAAATATATAAAAAAAAGAATAAATAATTAACCCCAAAGTTAATAAATTTCACTTTTGAAAAAGGAACTTTACAAAAGAACTACAAATTGAAAAATTATAAGTTTTGTGGCTTTTTACTTTTTATGAATTTTCATGTACTTCTTTTCAAAAGTGTCTTGTAAAAGGATGAAATATTTTCCCATTTCGGTTAATTACTTT
>ONZK01005144.1:7525-22509 GCA_900322385.1 Pharnaceum exiguum | reverse complement strand
AAATGACCCATAGTAAAAAAAAAATTTAAAAAAAAAAATTTTCAAAAAAAAAAAAAAAAACGTTGCACACTAACCTTAGTGTGAGACGGTCTCACCCAAATTTTTGTGTTATGTATTCAAACCAAAAATAACTATGATGTATTCCGTTAAAGGAAAAGAAGACAAAAAAAAGTAAATTTCTATCATTATTTTTTGTGTAAATATATGCAAGAAAAAATCCCATGAAATAAATCTCTTCGGTGGTCTCAAATAATAATAAGGAAAAAAAGAAAACCTTGTTTTTTTTAGAACCAGCATAAATCAGACTCATGGAGATAATTTTCCAACAGGAGATGCACGAAGCAAGGACTTTCTAATACGTAGTTGAAGCTATAGGAATAGAATTTAACCAGCCAGTAAATAACGATTCACAAAGACTGCTCACTCCGCAGTCTGGTGCAAATTCAACATTAATAATATGTTCCCTATGACCCTCAGCTTGAGAGTTGTAGAAAGTAAGCAAATACAGTGCATAAAGAAGGGCGTCTGAAACCTGAAAAGTGCTACATATGAAAATTTGTTGAATCTTGCATTGTCTAGCTAGCTCTGCTAATGCGATCAGTCACACTGACAGACAAGTGTTTACAATTAACAGAATGTCGCTCACAGATTATTAAAGTCGTACCTAAAAAATCGATTCCACTAAGACTCTGGCATACTCCTCATAAATTCTGATGACTATGGTCTTGCAACCTCAGCAGGCTCTGCCGGATTGACGGCGGACCCCCTTCGTCATTTCTTCTTCTCTTGGCTTGCTGAGCTACCCACTTTCTGTAGCCCTGAGATTACAAAGGCATCGCTAAGTAAATTTATCAATTTATTATGTATATCGATCTCAACATGCATATGTCAGTACTTTCTATATGCAAACTTGCTCGGAATTCTAAGCCTTCTCGAAAATCAGTCTTAATTAGTCTCAGTCATGACTCGTGAATATACAATATAAACAATGACCTGAGAAGGGACTAATATATGGAACAAATTACTCCTGCATAATCCTACTGACCAACTAATATCATTGTAGTTTTAAATGTTGGCCATTCATGTAAGCAGAAACGATAACATACCTGCAGAGGATCAGTATCCAGGACAGTTGCCTCCTTATGGAGATACAAAGAGAAAGGAAAAGTAGAGCAATTTAACTCAGGACAATCATCGTATCGTATGGCATGATAAAAGGAAGATTGCTCCTCTCCGTTGAATCCCAAAAAGTAGACACCAACTGAAGGACCGGATTGGAGCATTTCAGGGAAAAGAATGAAACCAGTAGAGTCCTCATCCATATCTCGACATAAGCTCATCCCGTTGAAAAAGATGCAATTTCCACTGTTGCATGCCCTCAACCTCGAGAAAGAAAGCTTTGAAGTAGAAAACGAGAAATTCGTTACCACAAAGAATGCCTGATCACCTGTTAAAACAAATCATGTCTTAGTTTACATGCACTCCTCAATTAGTGTTTTTTTTTTTTTTGAAAGCGTAATCCTCTCATAGTTGAGATACACATTATAATCAACCGTACCAAAAAGAGCAATTTAAAAAAGATTTGTTTGGCATCAGCTCATGGTTTCACTAAAAACGCATACAATGCAATTTCCTTCATCCACAATTATATGTCACTTTTACACTAGGCAGTTTCTTCTATTAAATTGCTAGTATATATGATGATAATATTACATACGAGAGGGGTATAACTCAAGAGAGAAACGAGTAACTTGAAGAAAAATGGTGTCATATATAACTTACCTATATTTGTGACCTCAACCCATTTTTGTTTGTATAGCTGGAAAGCCTTGATTTTGTTGTGTTTTTCGCCACGAATGCGACAAGCTAACACCATATACAACTTTCCAGATGCCTTGACAAAACGCTTTCTTCCCTTATGGTGCTTGGAGTTTTTTTCATTGTCACCAGTATTATTAGATGATGGGTTGTACCAACCGTAGTAGGGAGAGACGATAGTGTTGTTTTTGGGTTCATCATCAGTAGAACTAAGAGGAGAAGGAACAACCAGAGTCATCGACATCGAATTATAATCGAGAACCCAAGCTCCCCCATTGAAATCAATCGCCCATAAGCTACCCTCATAGTCGGCAATGTCATCAAAGCCACTTGAAGTACCAAAGCCAATGGGTTTCCACTCCATGGTCGGAAATTTCAAGTAGCTCAACCCGCCGTTTGGTTGAAGTACTACTGCAGCTAGCTCAGCTCCCCTAGTTGCAGCATAAGATGGATTGATACTGGTAAATTGGTTACTATTGGGATACCTTGAGATAACAACAACCTTCGCTAATTCCCATCTCATCCCATGCAAAAAGACAGCCTGGAGAATATAAGACGTAGACAAGGGCGTGATGCAAAGTTGTTCTACATTGACAACCTTGGCTAATTCTCTTCTGTCAACAATTTTTCCGTCACCTGTGTTAAAAAGAGTGGACGGAGAAAATACGCCTCCCACTCCTAAATCATTCTCATTACCACGCCTCTCCTCGAACATCATCAGCACTGAGTTCTCGTAAGATTCTTTACCGTCAATTGAGTAGACAGTGCGTTCATTAATGAAGAAGCGGATACCTTTAGAGTTTCCGTACCTTGTAAAACCAGGAGGTAGAGGGACTTCAACAGGGAATAAGCGAGGCGAAGGGAGGTTAAACCGCCAAGAGTTGCAAACAGACCGAAACCGAAGCACATCAAGACGTGTTTCCATCCGCGATCCAATTTCGGAACATAAATCTCCTGGAAGTTCATGCCATAAACTGCCTGTTTCTTCTGTTGTAGCTACCTTCTTAGCTGACTTCTGTAAAACATACAGTCATACGGTACGGATTAAAATGTTTAAGAATCAATTGATGCTTTTATGTAATCATGTGGTTGGAATAAGTATAAATGTTCCTGCAAGCTAAGCCTCTACCTCTTCAGGAAGGTAGGGGTAGTCACAACTTGTTGGCTGTAAACCTAAGCTAGTGCTTATTGTGCTAGTATAAAATGGAAGAAGATAAATGTTGCGGAAAGATAGATTTGTGTTTTATTGATTGATGAGATGATATATTTGAGGTTACATTTGGTGGCTATTTATAGCTCATGATGTGCATGCATTTGCACATTGAAATATAGAACTCCTAACTTAATTATCCCAGGTTTGCAATTCCTAAACTTCAATCTTCTTACGGTACACAAATTGTGACCTTACATTTAACACATGAATTAGCATTTATTGTTATAATAATTTTAGTAACATGCATGGTTAATGTAAGGAGAGTTTCACATTTCTAACACTCCTCCTTGAAACTCTTCTCTTGCATCCCAAGCATACGTCTGAGTTGTTTAAATGTACCCTTAGGAAGGGCTTTGGTGAAAATATCTGCGAGCTGGTCTTCTCCTTTACAATAGACGAGTTCAATTTCGCCTTCACTTTTAACTTGTCGAATAAAATGATACTTGACCTTGATATCCTTCGTCTTTCGGTGAAAAACTGGATTCTTAGTAATGGCAATTGCAGACTTGTTATCACAAAATATAGTAGTAGCTCCTCCTTGAGGTTGTCCTAGGTCGGACATAATTTTCCTTGACTGCTGAACATGCATCAATATATTCAGCTTCGGCCGAAGATTGTGATATGGTGTCTTGCTTGTGTGAAAGCCATGAGAACACACCATTTCCAGGTGTAAATGCATAATTGTATGTACTTTTCATGTCATCCAATGATCCAGCCCAATCACTATTAGTGTAACCTACTACCTTTGGATTAGTAGAGGTTTAAAAGAATATACCATAATGTGTTGTACCCTTAACATACCTCAAAAGTCGCTTTGCTGCTGCAAAGTGATTTTGACTTGACTTTGCATGAATCGCGAGAGAAAACTTGCAGCGAACATCAGATCTGGTCTAGTTGCTGTGAGATATAACAAACTACCAATAATGCTCCAGTAGACTTTCTCATCTGCCTTTTTAGATCCATCATCCTTACATAACTTCTCATTGACTTGGAGAGGAGTTGTCACAGGATTGCAATTCTCCATGTTGAATTTCTTCAATAATCCTTCTGCGTACTTCTTCTGGTATATGAAAATTCCTTTTGGACCTTTCTCTACTTCCATGCCTAGGAAATAATTCATTAGTCCAAGATCAGTCATCTCAAAATGTTGCATCATGTTCTCCTTGAAAGCAGAAATGAGACTGGGATTGCTTCCGGTGATGATCAAATCGTCCACATATAATGAGACGATCAAAATATCACCAACATCATTTTTCTTCACATAGTGCGTATATTCAGTAAGACTTTTCTCAAAGCCTTCTCGCTCAAAATACTCATTGATCCTGCTATACCAGGCCCGTGGAGCCTGTTTAAGACCATATAAGGCCTTCTTCAGCTTCAACACCTTGTCCTCTTGTCCCTTGACTTCAAATCCCAAGGGTTGTTGGACATATATCTCCTCCTCCAAATAACCATTGAGGAATGCAGATTTGACGTCCATTTGATGAACATTCCATGAATTAGAAGCTGCAAGAGCAAGAACTGCACGGATTGTATCATTTCTTGAGACTGGTGCAAACGTCTCATTATAATCGACCCCAAATTGTTGCAAATATCCTTTGACAACTAGCCTTGCTTTGTGCTTCAGGATTGTGCCATCTGGATTGAATTTGGTTTTGAAGATCCACTTAACACCAATAGCTTTTTTGTGTATCGGTTTGTCAACAAGTTCCCAGGTCTGATTTTTCTCAATCATCTTGATCTCCTCCTCCATCGCAGACCTCCATTCTGGAAATTGAACAGCTTCATTGAAATGAGTAGGTTCAATTACTATCAAGTGACATACCTCTGAATCTTTATCCTCATCAATTTGATCAATGCATGGAAATTTCACATATATCTCTGAGACAGATTTCTTACCTCTAGGACCTGTTGCATTGGTACTATCAGGTGATGAATCTGTCCTTAGAGAAATAGTGTGAGGTTGCGTTGTGGGAGTTCTGACTTCACTATCTTCAGAAGAATTTGAAGGCTTGATAAGAACATCAACAAGCCTTTTTTCTTCCTTTTGGTCATCCCAATTCCACGAAGCATCCTCATCAAAAGTAACATCACTACTTATAATAACTTTCTCAGTTTTCATGTTGAAAAGTCTGTAACATTTAGACTGAGAACTATAGCCGATAAATATTCCCTTTTCAACTTTGACATCCAACTTGGTCCTTTTCTGATCGGGGATGTGGTAGTAGCATGTGCTACCAAATATGCGGAAATGTCTAACATAAGGTTTGTGTCCATACCAAACTTCAAGAGGTGTCACATCTTTGACCGCCTTAGTGAATCCACGATTTTGAATATATACAGAAGTATACACAGTTTCAGCCCAGAACTTCTTGGGTAGACCTTTCTCCTCGAGCATGCTTGTGGCCATCTCCATCACAGTTCTATTCTTCCTCTCAGACACACCATTTTATTGTGGTGTATATCCGACAGTGAGTTGATGCGTGACTCCTTCAGCTTCACAATAATTGTTAAACTGATTAGAAGTGTATTCCGTGCCACGGTCACTTCGAATGGTTTTGAGAGGACATCCACTTTCATTTTCGACTGCTTTCTTCCACTTGTGGAAAATCGAAAAGACTTGTGATCTCTCTTTCATGAAATATACCCATGTCATCCTTGTGCCATCATCAATAAAGAGAATAAAATATTTTCTCTCATCGAGGGAGAGAGTCTTCATGGGTCCACACACATCCGTGTGTACAAGTTCCAACTTATTACTAGCTTTCCAGGCTCCATCCTTGGGAAAAGGAAGTTTATGCATTTTTCCCAATTGACATGCTCCGCATACGCCCTTGCAATCATTAATGGTTGGAAGATCTTTCACAAGTTGCTTCTTCGATAAATTTTGTATGGCCTAACCGCTTGTGTCATAACCAATATGTCTCACTAGCCTAAACTTTATAAGCAAGATGCCCTGAATAAGACCATATCACTTGAAAAATCTTGTTCATGCTAGCAATCTCCTTTTTCGACGGATCAAGGATAATGCAATCTTTGCCTTCAAAACGAACAGAATAGCCGTTCATCATCATTTGCGCAACACTGAGCAAATTCTTGTCTAACCGTGGCACATAGAGGACATCTTTGATAAATTTTGTCCCCTTTCTAGTCTCCACAACAATTGTTCCCTTGTCGCCTGAATGAACTATTGCTCCGTTAACCATCTTTATAAGAATTTCGATGGACTTGTCAAGATGAGTGAAGCAAGAAGAATTCTTGGTCATGTGATTGCTACATCCACTATCAATAAGCGATACATCATCGCTAGAGGTGTGTTCAACCTGGTGTGCGCAAAATAAATGTCCTTCATCATCTTGGCATTCGGAAATTTGAGATTGAGCTTGATTTTGTTTCTTGAAACAATTTTTCTCAATATGCCCAAACAGCTTGCAAAAGTGGCATTGTGGCTTGCCTTTCCATCTACAATCTTTCTCAAGATGGTTCGTCTTTTTTGCAAACACCACATGGGGAATATTTGCCCTTCTTTTCTCCTCCTTTAGTACTGGGGGTGATCTTCTCATGTTCTCTGGATGAACTTGAGGCTTCTCTTCGTACTTTTTTCCTTTGAAGGTTGTGCGAAATGCATTATCGGATGAGTTTTCAGATCTGTTATTCATCCTTTCCTTCTTGTGAGGTCAACATGCCAATAACCTCCTCGGCTTCTATGGTTGATAAATCCATTGTGCCTTCAATGACATTAACAGCACTGTCAAATTCTTTTGTCAAAGTAAATAAAATCTTTGACATTTTTTTATTCTCATTAAATTCTTCTCCATAAATTCACAATCTGATTGACTACTTCCATAATTCTTTAGAAGTAGTCCTTCATGATTTCATTGGACTTCATTTTTATATTTTCAAAGTCCCTTTTCAAAGTTTGGAGTTTGATGGCCCGAACTTTAATGCTTCCTTGAAATGCTCTTTGAAGAGTATCCCAAGCTTCCTTTGTAGACTTGGCATTAACAATTCTTGGGAAAATTACATCTACCACAGAACTTTGCAAAACTTGCAAAGCACTCTGATCTTTAATAATCTCATCTTTAGATGAAGTTCCTTCGGGTTGTTTTTCAAGACTTCGTGCTGCATCAAGATAAGTTTTCGGTGGACCACTCTCAACTATATCCCATAAATCTCTGGACTTAAGAAGTGTTGTCATTCTAACACTCCAATAATCATAATTCTCACCTTTAAAAATTGGAATGGTTTGATGATGTATAGGTTGATAAGTCATGATAAAATATATGAGAAATGGGTAAAAATGGTAAAATATGAGCTTTTAGATCGATGACTCTTGATACCACTTGTTGGCTTTATGACAGCCTAGTGCTTATTGTGCTAGTATAAAATGGAAGAAGATAAATGTTGCGGAAAGATATGTGTTTTATTGATTAATGAGATTATATATTTGAGCTTACATTTGGTGGCTATTTATAGCTCATGATGTGCATGCATTTGCACATTAAAATATAAAACTCCTAACTTAATTATCCTACGTTTGCAATTCCTAAACTTCAATCTTCTTACGGTACACAATTTGTGACATTACATTTTACTAACACATGAATTATCATTTATTGTTATAATAATTTTAGTAACATGCATGGTTAATGTAAGGAGAGTTTCACATTTCAGCACAACTCAAACGGCTGGAAATGAAGTTCACTACTACAAAATTACTGAATTGCACGCCTAATGGAGTTGCAATGTAGTTTTTTTGGGGGGTTAATTATAGTCAATTCAGAAAGTAAAGAGTTGTGGTTTCTCACATCTCGGAATACAAGAGCCCTACTTCACATTTCGGATATTTTTTAAGAAAATAAAAACAGTACCCCTACTTGACTACTTCCCAACAAGTTCTTCGTCCGAAAAATAAAAACTAATCAGCATGCATCCGATTAACTGAATTTGAATCGACATTCCAATTGAGGCTACAATATTCGATATCTCATCTGAACAGAAATGAGATTATGAGGTCAATAGACTCGAATAATTACCTGGACTTAAATTACAACAACAACAATCGAGTGAAATCCCCATTCAATTGGGGTGCTCGGGTCAGGATGTTACCTGGACTTAAATTACAATATCGGTAAAACATTTGAGAGTTTGTTTTTGTTGCAAAGGGAGGCACTGAGGCCGGTAAGAATCGAGCCCCCAACCTTAAGGGTTGAAGGTGTGCTCTCTATCACTTGAGCAACTCTCACTTCTGAAAACATCTGAGAGTTTAAAATGATAGAACTTATCATATCAAAGCAATCTGAAACGTTATTGACCGATCTACAACAAAGGAGTCTTCTAGAAAAACTCATCGAATTAGAGGATCTTCGACTCTTGGACGAAATGATCAAGGAATACCCGGAAACACCTCTACAAAAGCATTTTTTAGGAATCCACAATGAGACCATTCAATTGATCAAGATGTATAATCAGGATTGTATCCATATCATTTCTCACTTCTCGACAAATTTCATATCTTTTCTTATTATTCTAAGTACTTTTTCTATTTTTGGGAATAAAGAACTTCTTTGTCAATTTGAAACAAATTGATGTCTTTGCAATAAACTCAACCTATCTGAATTCACCCAAATCAAATCCAACCGGATTAATTCATATATCAAGTGTTTTTTACAATATTTTTGGTCATATTTGATAAATAGAAATTAAGGAAAGTTTAAGTTACTTCAAAAAAAAAAAATCATAGTCGTTACATGTATAAATGTCTAAAATATTTTTAAATTAATATAACTGGTCAACGTATTGTAACAGTTGACCAAAAAATCAAATGATAAAAAAAAAATTAGGTCAGAGAAGGTACGTTACATGGACTCTTATTTGATTTGACAAATTCGTGTGAAATCCATTACTTAGTAACTAAGAAAAATTGCCCAAATTGTTAGTTGGCAACCATTATTTAAATGAACTTTGTATGTAAAATGGAATTCTTATTTGTAATATTCATATTTAAATGAAACAGTCTATTTTTCGGGGTAAGACTGCGTATATCAGATTCCCTCATTACCCTATCTGAGATGGAATTAGACTGAGTTGTTGTTATTTTTGTAATATTCTCTAGATTTGGCAATGTCTCTTATTATTTGTTGCATCCACTAACACTACACAAAAATGGGGTTATAGCTAGCAACTGAGTTGGGCAACTAAAAAAAAAAATCAGTTGCTAAGCCCATTATTTTATTTTATTTATAAAAAAAAGAAAATATAGGCTCAGAGTTGGGGTTGGACCCCGACACGTTAATTAGATGCTGAGTCCAACATCTGGGTCCAACCCCAACGCTAGGCCTGCAAAAAAAAACACACGCTACGCCAGCGTCGGCTTAACTGGGTCGACGCTTGGCCCAACATCTGTTCCAAACAGCTTTGTAATCCAGATGTAGTATTAAAAGTGCCACCATATAATAAAAATTTTGGTGTGATGGTATGACCCATCACAACTTTTTTTTTTGCCCTTAGTATTTGCTTTAGGCAGTTGCTATTTTGCATTTTTTTGTAGTGTAGGCACATTACTTTAGAGATTAATGTGCTAAACAAAGCTCTCATATTGGTCATATGACAAATTGAGAGTAGAAAATTTCATGTTAAATGAGTATTAATATATATACAATCAATTTGGGGATGATCTCTAATGAAGAAAAGTAGTGACTATACCTGAGATAGTTAACCTTTTCTATCTATTAGTCACCCTTTCCGAATGCTTGTTGCAATAAAAATCTACTCACACAAGCTGATGGTGGATGTATGAGTAGTAGGATTTTTTGATGGCGTGAGTAGTAGGATTTGATAAGCAAACTAAGGAGATTAACAAATACTTTTAGAAAAATTTATGTAAAACAACTTTACATGAGGAACATTTCGGAGAACCGCTCAATAATGAAGAAGACGAAGAACGCCAATGGACCTTCAAGTAGTGCTCTCTTTGTGTACATTAGTCAACCTTTTTTCACTTGTCAAAAATAAAAACTCCTTTTACTAGTTTTTGTGCAATTATTTTGGGACATCGCATAAGGGAAACATAACTTTAATTAGTGTCAGGATGGAATCTAATATATATATTTAAAAGTGGATGTTGCACACTTGCGGTAGTGACACATGGACATCCACATAGGATCCATGTCATCGCCATTTCAGCTCCTCATCCACGTCAACCATTGCTTTAATTCGTTCACCCTATATCTTTTGCAATTCAATTATAAATCGATGTATCTACATAATGTCACTCATTACTTTAATATGTTCACATTATGTCTCTTACAATTCATTTTAAAATCCATGTATCCACTTAATGTCAGCCATCACTTTAATTAGTTCACACTATGTCTTTTGCAATTCATTTATAAGTGCATGTATCCACTTAATGTAGTTCACATGTAAATTTAATTAGTTCACACTTTGCCTTTTAGAATTCAACTTAAAGTCAATGTATCCACTTAATATGATACATGCACTCAGCAAACAGAATTAAAAAAATGAGGATGTATCATTTGATTAAGGGTCAGATAATCTAAATTCAAAGTCCATATTCATCAAAGAATTTATTAGATTCGTCGAACTTAAAATTCAGGGACGCTATATAAACTTGCTTTGTGATTTCATTCCAAACCATTTCAATAGCTTCATATTCATACATAAAAAACCATTCCAACAAACTTCATAGTGAGTCTCAATCAGGTTGACTTAAAAAAGTCATAACTAGCCTCTTGGATGTGAGCAATTTTTGTACTCCATAACAATGCGTCGATGCCGAACGCTTACGAGTCCTTTGCTATAATATACATGACAATATGTATACTTGCTATATATGTTTAAGGGATGATGAATGATTCATGTAGCTCTTTATCTCACCAAGTCGTGTTGCTAATGGAATGTTGTACGTATTTCTTTCTCATCTTCCGTAAAATGTTTATCATTTCGGCATAGTGACATGGAGTACAAAATTTTCAAGGTGAAGGCATATAAGATGTAATCACCCGTAGGAGGCTTGCAAGATAACAAAGACGAGGTGATTGCGACTGAATAATGAAATGTTTTACCAAATATATATCGACGTTATTCGAGGAGTTTATATGATGGATCTAATTGATCAAGTTTGAGCTAGGTGAAAGCTTTAATTATGTTGTCTACTTTATAATTTTTAGTTTGTAATTTTATTAGATGGCTTATGAAAAGGATTAGCTTTGAATTTTTAGTTTGTTAGACTAATAATAATATGCCTTCAAGCTTCTTCTTTTCATTAGTATCCGTAGGTACATACATGTTTAATTGGAGTGTGAACGGATCCAAAAGAAAATGTTATTATGTTTTATGCATCATATATGTTAGATAACTTATCAGAGAAAATGTATGTTCTCATTGGTTTAGTTTGTAGGTGCATAAATGTATTCGAACATTATACATTTAATGTAGCCCATACGTATGTGAATACAAAATAGTATGTCAAAGATCATTTCCACTTCTAGACTTCTTCTATGTACTAGAAGACTAAGGAACTCGGCACTTGAGTTCGATCCCTATTCGTGGGTCGATCACTTCCGCTTATCCACTTTTTATTTTTAGATAATAGCTATTTTTTCATCTATGGAAGTTACATTTTTATTATAATTGCATTCAACTTAATTCTCCCTTACCTCAATCTTCACTAAAAACAAATGAGAAATAAATCTTATTCTCAATAAAAATGGAAAAATCTCATTAAAAAAGAGTAGAAAGGTGTCTTTAATTAAAGCACAACAAAGCCATGCAAGTTTATTTACACTAACTATGATATTGAAGTGGTATATGAGAATTGAAAATGGCTCGCCAAAGGATTTATTAATTTAAAAATAGTAGTATAATACGCCTACATTAGTTCATCACACGGGTAGAAGGAAAACCGTTGTATTGACATGTATCATATGGGCATAGTATAAGGTAAGGCATTATATTGACACGTATACTATATATCATTTTATTTAGCGGCTTGGAATTGTTATTCTTCACTTATTTATCCTCAAAACAATTCAATCTATATTATTGTATTATAATGGATTAAAAATATGAGCCAAACCCGTGCATCGCACGGGCATGCACCTAGTTAGTTTCAGTTACTGACCTTCGTAAATCACAAAAGATTTAGTATAATCAAACACCTTAAAACTAACTTTTCAACCTAAGGTGAACTTCTCTTATCAACCTTTTTTCACATAATCCACTTAGGGTGAAAAGTGGGCCAGATCACAACGTGTGCCTATATAAATACTTGGTGGTCTGCCAAAAAAACCTAGTAATGGGATAATGAAAAAGATAGTTTCATTTTTACGAAAATTCTTATGAGATATATATACATAATATTAAAATTCAGATCTATATAAAAATTGCAACTAGCAACCAAAGTATTTATTTTCTGAAAATTTCTAAAGTTTGTCAGATATTAGATATATAGAATATCGTGCAATGCACATGCTAAAATGAGTTTTTTTTTTTCAAAACATGATTATTGCCCTTTACATTTGATTTATTTCCCTTTTTGTGTTTTATTAATCATTATACTCTCTCCTCTAAACTCCCCAAACTTACAAGCAAGTTCAATCCCCAAAGTTATAGGACAAAAAGGAATTCAAGTTAATTAATTCCCCTAACACTTAAACTATGGAAGTTTCATTGTCCCCTTGCCAAACCAATTATATAAGTGTGTCTCCAATCAATTGAAATATATGACTATAATATTCTGTTATTATTTCATAGGGTTTATTAGCATAGTACAAAATAATAATTAAATTTCAATTTCTAGGGTTTGTAATTCACCAATTTAAAATCCTAATTCAATTTCGTTTATTAGGATTTAAATTCACATTAATCAAACATAACCACTTTCATAGTTTTCCAACTAATGAGAAATTAAATGTGCTAATCCTTTAACTAAACCCTTTAACCATGGAGGAGGGGATGCAGAAATTTCATGTCCCATAATGATGACTATCTTTTATCAATTAATCTCGATCATTTATGATTTGTACTAAATCATGACCGATCGAGATCCAATGGAATAGAAATATGGTATTATTCTCATAGTACAAAATAATAATTAAATTTCAATTTCTAGGGTTTTCTAATTCACCAATTTAAAAATCCTAATTCAATTCTGTTTTCTAGGATTTAAATTCACATCAATCAAACATAACCGCTTCATAGTATCCAACTAATTAGAAAATTAAATGTGCTAATCCTGTAAGTAAACCCTTTAACCATGGAGGAAGGGAATGCAGAAATTTCATGTCCGATAATGATGACTATACTTTATCAATTAATCTCGATCATTTATGATTTGTACTAAATCATGAACGATCGAGATCCAATGGAATAGAAATATGGTAGACCATGTGAGAGATACCGAATCAAAGATATGGGTGAGGGATTGAGAAGCACTTTATTTACCTGTTTATGGGGGCCACTGAGGCCACTTATGCAAGACAGCACACCAGACATGGAGGAAATATAGTAAATTTTGTTGGTAGGCGTTGATGAAGAGAGAGAAAGAGAAAATTAAGCAGAATAGTAAACGACAATAAAAACAAAATCCATTAAATAGAAAGGAGCGGGGAAAGATATCTTGTTAAAAGGAAAGAAAACGTAAGCGCCAGCTGTTAAATGGGAGTAAAGTGAAAGTTTGTCTTAGATTTTCGCCACAAATTCAATAGGGAGTTGCTCAACGTAGTGTGTGCATTTCTCAATGTAGTGTAAATTTTTGTAAGATTTCCATAAGGAAAGAAAAAAAGACAACTTACAAACACTTTTCATCCTTTGTAAAAATACAACTCTATAACATTTACTCCATATTAGAGTATATAGCGATTGAACAATAATTGAAGGACATAAATACTAAGCATTTATTCAATGTTGAAGATTATGAATCCGTTAATTTTTAATAAGCAGGTAATTTTTTTTCCTACGTTTTGTTTTATCGTTTAGGGTTTAAAGGAAGGGTTTCCTTGCCATCTACCGATGGTTTTGTTACTTTTGTACACTTATCAGAAAACTCTCTCGCGCCTTTGGCAATTAGGATTTTAAGAATTTAGGTAAGCGAGTTGGACTCTTCTTACTATTTTAGTTGAAAAGTTAGCAAAAAAAAATAATAATTCTCATAATAATAATTCTCAACTCATTGTTTGCCTAGTATGATGATGATGATTTTGAAGGTTCATCTAATTCGTTAAAGGGGCATTTCTATTGACCAAATGCAATAGTGATACTCCTTCGTCCAGCATACATGCGTTGTCTTAGTGATTTCGGTGAATGTGGTGACATTTGATTTTCTTGCAGTCATATCACACAAAATGCAGGCATGATCAATTATGTACCACATTTTATTTACTTTTCCTATAAATTAAATCCCCAACCCTCTCCCCCATCTCTTTTCGGGCCAATACTGCGGGTTGACTCCACACTTCCCTTTCACCGCCCTACCATCCCCTCCCCTCCCCTTCACCTCCCTAACCTATATATAATTTTTGTGATGTTATCAATGTCCGTCGTAACGGTTTTATGGTTAACCTCATTCCCGTGACTACAAGTTCTCTTATCCGTCGCGACGATGCCAACGGATAAGAAGGTCTGTCATCACAGATATTACAAACAGATTAGGGCGGTGAAAGGGAAGGGAGATTATAGGGGTGGAGGGGGGAGGAGAGGCCGGTGGAAGGGGAGTGGGGAATCGGCTTGCGGTATCGACCCGAGAGAAGATGATGGAAAAGGGAGGGTAGAAAAAATGAAAAAAATAGAAGAAGTGGTGCACTAGTCATATCTCCATTTTGTGTGACATAAATGAGAAAAAAAATTAAGGTTTCCACATTTTTACTTTATCACAATGTTGAATCTTCAGCACCTTATACTTATGATGTATGAATAAGTGGTCCACAATTTA
>ONZK01005143.1:2092-12164 GCA_900322385.1 Pharnaceum exiguum | reverse complement strand
ACAGGACGGGATTGCAACAATTATGACAAATAATGCAAGTATAAGCACTATATATGCACGGTTGGGGGTTATTAGGTATAAGTAACCAAGGCTTAGAGGGGTAGGTATATGCTAAGCCAGGTTAGAGAGAGAAAGAATGAACTCATCAAGTTCGGCGTGAGGAATGAAGTCGAATGGAGGCTAGTATTTATAGTGTAGGGTTTCTTGGAGGAAAAGCCAGCGGAAGGATAAGATAAAATTTCGGGAGAGAAACGTGCGTCCGGCGCACGTTTCGTGGCCCACGCACGCCACGTGGACCAATCGTGCGCCAGGCGCACGATTCCTGTGGGACCAAGACTCTTCCTGGTCCGTCCGTTTAGTGTTTGACGCAGCTTGGGTTTTATCCGCATAGATTTTTGTGTTTGGATAGAATTATATCCGGATTAGGATAGAATTTCAGTTAATTCTTCCCCAAGAAACTAATAAATTAAATAAATTAATTAATTAGGGAGTTTTAGCTGATTTTTATGTGGGCCGGGCTGACTTTATTGGACTGGGCTGACTTTATTGGACTTGGTTTGACTAATTAATTGACTAAAGCCATTAATGGGTTAAAATCAATCAATTTAGGGCCGAATATAGAAGTATTATATATGAAAATGATCAGGAAGACGAGGGGAAGATGATAGACACGACTACTAATCCCGTTTCTCAAGCTTTCAAACAATTGTTATTTAAAATAGTCTTACCATAAATACTAAATGCCAAGTTAGGTTTACATCATAAGGCGTGGCAAATACCCGGTAGAATTACCGTACTTACACCTACCTAGCCGGTGGACAATCGGGTTTACCTAGATCGAACGGAAATTACTGATCTCCTATTAGTGACGGGGACCAGACGTCTACAAGTGGTGACTCCGCTGGGGACGCTTAGAGGGCAAGACTCGAAAAACAATTAATTCAATTATATGCGCTTAACAACATTATTATCTGAATATACTGTCATCATATTGCATTTGCATCGCCTTCCATCCGAGGAAGTTGTCTAGGCTACCCAAAAGAGCAACCCCACGATGATATAGTACTCAACAACGAGGGCTACTGGCTACACTTGTCGTTGACTTGGGCCTATATCATCACTCATACACCATTTCCTGTTACTGACAAGGAAATGAACTCGACATAAGAATCGTAACCTCTATAATTGGGCGATAACCATGTCAGTATGGGGACCCAAGCCTTAAGCCCGCAATATCAAGCCAAGCTATAACAAAACTAGAACCCACTTTAGGTGTGTCAACCGCATATTGCATACGCATGCTTGTCGAGTATACGTGTTATACTTATTGTGCTAACTCATTCATGTCTTCATTGTCAAAAGAAACCCTAATCAACTTATGTGCTAATCAAACATGTATTTATGTGTCATGATCATCCCAAAGCATGTCATTTGTGTATCAAGTCGAACCCATGTCACCTACACGCGTCGACACCCTTCACGCCACACGCGCCACGCGTGGTCGGCTGCCCCTTCCCCCGTGTCGTCATGTCTTTGCATGCCATCATGTGTCAAAATGCCTAAATGCATGTCAAGCTAAGCCCAAATGTATGTCATGAAAACCCTCCTAGGTTTCAAGTTAGCCTAAAACCTATGTCAATTGCATGTCAATGCGTGTCAAACCACCTAATTGTGTGTCGTGTCGAGTCAATTACATGCTATAGTGTGTCAATCAAGTTGCTTATCCTATGTGTTGAGTCAAGACCACATGCACCTTAAACCTTGACAATCCTAGTTAAAACCATGCCAAAACACCCCGTGACAAGCGTCATTAACACAACCTACATGCAACGTTAAACATTACCGCGCCGGGGCGTGTAGATGACGTAACTCATTTGCCCATGTCCAAACTTTGCATGCTTGCACCCCTCTTCCCACATTGCTATGTGTCGAGTCATATCTCCCTAAGCCAATGCATCTCCCTTCCCCATTTCATGTCGAGTCAATGCTTGTCAAAATGAATGTCAAACCCATAACCTTAGCTCATGCATACATGCACCACTATATCCTTCACATAATGCACACACATGCGCAAATCACACACTTCAAAAACAAAAATGTTTTCCATGCAAAATGATTTTCAAAACCAAAACCATTTTCATCAAAAATAACGTTTTTAAAAGCCCCATATTGTCTCCTATGTAAACAAGATAGGTAATAAGAAGAAAGAGCAAACTCCACGTTGGGAGAGACCGACACCTAATTCCCGCCTCATCAGAAATCTACAGTTTGATACTCCGTTAACACCACAAAACACCCATCCACACAATACCTCCTGAGACACACCTCCACAAAACAGCCCACCTTCACCAATCAACCAAACTCCAAACACAATGGCAACCCCGGAAGAACAAAGATTGCAAGGATTGATAGACGAATTGAATGACAAGTTGAATTCATTAACCACCAAAGTCAATGACACCCCAGTCAATGAAGAAGTTCAGACACTTAAGCAACAATTGGCTTAGTAGGCAGCAGATTGAAGGACAATTGCCACCCAATTTCCAGATGGCAGATTTACCAAAGTACCAAAAGGGGGATCCTTTAAGTCATATCAATAAGTTCATAACTAATGTAGCCTTATGAGGAGTTGATGAAAGTCTTTACATCTATCTATTCCCTAATACTTTTGATACCAACCTTGAAACATGGTACGACAACTTGCCTAACAATGTCGCCCTTAACTGGAAAGCACTCACCAAAGCATTCCAAGAGCAATTCAGTTTCTCACCTTCATTACCTGTTACCACTGAAGAGTTGAAGACAACCAAGCAAAAATCAGGATAAGATTTTGTCACCCTTGCTAACAGGTGGAGAACTAATTTGTCTCAAATGGATGTCCAACCAAGAGTACCCGAGCAAATTTACATCATTCGGACATGCTTCTTGCCAAAATATGCAAATCCCATCAGTTTCATATCATTGTCCGATTGGGACTCCTTCCAGCAAGCCGGAACAAGAGTCGAGACAGTACTTCAAGCAAATAGAGAGAGAAACCCTGTACCAGTGGCTCCTAAAAGAACTTATTACAACAAGGGTTCAACCAGCAACAACAACGATTTCCACAAAATCCCGCAGTCAGAACTCTCACCAGAACTCGCAGAAATTACACTCCTCTTGGCATGCCACTAGAACAAGCATTTGAGCGCCTTATGAGATCCAACAAAATCCAGCCATTGCCTGCTCTAGAAAGTGACCCACCAGTAGATAAAAGGGGTCCAAGATGGGATGTTAATGCCTTTTGCAAATATCATCAAAGAAAGGGACATAACACCGACTTATGCTTTAAGCTAAGAGACAGAATTCGAGACCTTATTGACAAGGGCGATCTACCCTTACCCAAAGCAGCTGAAGTACAGGCCATATTTTCTATTTATGAAGAACCTTTCAACTTTGATCCATCATTACTCATTTGCGGTATATGGGAGAGTGATGATGATGAGCCACATCCTGTATACCTAATCTCCGACGGGAGGAAACAAAAAGCCGTCACAAATGAAGATCCATGGGCGGAATTAGAAGACGATGTTTGGTCTAGTGATGACACTCAAATTGGCCACCTTATGAGATCTGGTCGAGTTTATCAACCTCCTACCACTCTACAAGACAATATTGCAATCGAAACACAGCAAATTGAAGAAGACAATGACATCATCCTCAAGCAGTTGAGAAGAACTCGTGCTGACATCAACATATGGCAACTCATGACGTCATCTTTTAAGCATCGAAACGCCATAGTCAATGTATGAGAAAAGTTGAGTGTATCTTCTGAAAGTACTTCAGAGCAGGTGGTGAACTACATTGCTCCCGCTAGTTCTAAGCCCACCATTACATTCACTGATGATGATCTTCCACCAGAAGTTCTATACCACAACAAACCTTTATACTTGACAGTGGAATGTGCAAAGAGATATGTACCACTCACTCTCGTTGACAATGGATCAGGAGTGAACGTATGCCCATTAAAGACAATTCGTGTCCTGGGATATGACTTAACTGATTTGGCAGCATCTACACAAAGCCTTAGAGACTATGACAACACTACGAAGAAGTCTCTTAGCACTTTGATCCTAGCTATACAAGTAACCGACATTGAAAAGAAGAATCTCTTTCATGTGATGGATGTCAACACCAACTTCAACTTCATTTTGGGTCGTCCCTGGACTCACGAAATGAACTCAGTCCCTTCCTCTGCTCACCATAAGTTAAAGCTCATACACGACGACATGGTCAAGACAGTCAGTGCAAATCACATACATATTTCGGTGCCAAAAAAAGAATCCTTGAAAGAGAACATACAGAAGAAGATGAGGAAATTACTGGTTTTCAAGTTGAAAATATCGCAGCAATTCAAGCCTGTTTCTTAGAAGAATAGATTATACAACAACTCAAGCAAATGCACCAGCAAATAGAGTTCATGTTAAAACAAGCACAACAGTTGATATTCGCCGTTCACAACAAAGACCGCATATTACCTGAATTGGCAAACACCAACTAGGAAGAAACCTTTTACAAGCTACGAAACAAAGGCATATTACATCCACTAACACCTCCAAATTGGAATCCGGAGACTGATCCAGAGCCTTATCCCATTGACCCAAGCAACTTTTGCCACTACCACTACTAGAAACATGCTTTATAACGATGAAAAAACCTGTCGTTAAATGTCTGATTTTTGGTCGTTAATGCTATTAACGACAGAAATAACGTTTGTCGTCAGTCTGTCGTAACTGCCTTCGTCGTTAAAAGTAATAACGACAGGCTGAAATTGTTCATCGTCTAACACCATTAACGAGGAGAAATGTCTGTCGTTCCATATGAACCATAACGACAAACAATTACAATTTCAACGATAAAATCAAGCATCGTTGATTTTTATTTTACGATAAAAATTGATGCTCATTATTGTTATCTTTTATCGTGAGCTAATAGTTATGTAATTATTGAACTATTCAATTGTACCACAATTACAATAAGAATAAAGATAAAAATCATTTACATATGATAGAATATTTACTTTATTATAATGATAATCCAAAAAATATAATTTGTCTACAACATTTTTACATATCACTGATGTGTATGATAACATTATCAAGAGACAAGGGTATCAATGAAATTAGGTGCACAAATTGCACTAAGGAACGCTAAAAGTAACAAAAACAAGGAAACAAAAAACAACAACATCAGCAGTTTTAAGATGTTCATAGCTCTACGCAACCTAAGCAAAAAGAGAACTCGAAATACTTATCAACGCCATCACTCTTTCATATTTATCCCCTTAGCGCCAGACTTCTCATAGTCTTTCTCTACGGCAAAGGTCCTAGATCGCGAGCCTTGACAGACTCTTTTCTCCATAATCTCACCTGTACCATTGGTGGAAGGTCAGAAGTGAAATCTCTTTTCTCCATACCCTCACCAATGTACAACTAGCCGAAGGTGCTTTGCAGTACCACTCTAAGCCTCGTCCCAAACAAGTCGGCACCTTCTCTCCAATCAAAATCTGAAAGAGCTAGACAGCATCGCTCGTAGTTAGCCACCTCTGTACCCAAAACAGATGTGCTTAAAGGTGCTTGTACATAACTACATCAACACAGTACATGATGAGACAACATGCCATATACTTTCCATGAAGCGAGTCACAGTGGGACATCATGGAGGATGGCTCAAAGGTGCTTGTGATGATTTAAGCAACAGAGAGATAAGTCTGAGATGAGATGACATGACCAGGGAACTGAAACAGAGACAGGGCAGAGGTGTAGGTAGGATGCTTCATGTAAAGACAGCCTGCAGATGCCAAAAAAGGCCTGAAGGATAGAAATATCAGTGTTCCAGGATATATTGGGTGGACATGGCACAATCACACATCTCAACGAACTCAGACAGCTACTCCAAATCCTTTCAAGAAACTAAGAACCCATTGAAAAAATGACAGTTGAACTTGTGCATAGAACATTGAAGAGAAAAAAGCAATTTCCTTGCATCACTACATAATTACTATCTACTGAAATGGCTAGCAGTTACCATCATAACAACATAACAACCTGTGCGATGACTCGATTTCCAGCTAGAAGCTTGACTCTCGGCTTGAGACAGCAGTAATTCCACGATATAGACAATCAAAATGAACCTGCATACAAGGAATGGGTTACTTTAAGTCTTCACAATTCATAAGATATGTACAACATTACAGTTCTGGCTCTAATATGATCATGCGAACCTGGATTGTTGATCCTTTTACAGCAATTGGACCTTTCCCCTCGACAATATCATAGTACTTCAATCCCTCCGTTGTTCCCAAATTATATCATGATCATGCATCAGGACAATATACATCAAATAAAATCCAAAGGAGCCACCAACCCAGGCATCAAGCACACTAGCTACATGTATGCTACTATGCTACAGCTAGCAACAAGTTATAAGTAAATGTTAATGGCCTAATACTATGGACAACAATAAAGTAAAAATAGAAAATGTGCAGCAACTTTATCCAACAAAACCCCGACCAAATGTGCAGCAACTATATCCAACAAAATTGCTTTAACAAAAAATGAAGATGTCGCTGGAGAATTGACGTACATTACATAGAATTGGTTTATAAATAGAAAATTAACCAATCTAGTCAAACACGACTATAGAATATAGAATATACAATCAGTTGTCAAGTATCACACACTTAACTGCCAATACGGCTATAATGAAACAAGAGATGAAAAGATAATTAGAATAACGGAGTACTTATTTATTTTTTAAAAAAGAGATCTAAAGTGTCATGAACCCAGATCAAAAAAGTCAGTAATTAACGAAACCCTATCATTAAAATAAATAAAGATTGAACAATGGGGATTGAAAACAAACCCTAACCTCAGTGATGGAAAGAGAAATCGAAGAAAGAGAGCCATAGAAGAAAAGCATGTGCCGCAGGAGGTCCTCTTTGTATCCCTCATATCCGTTGAATCTCGGTATAGTGGACTACTGGTCTTCGTTAATGGCGATGGGGGAGAGAGGGGGAGACTGTAAATTATTTTTTTGAGGGAAAAGACTGTAAATTGATTGTGTGGACTGAGAAGTGGAATAAACGAGAGGGTAAGGCTTTTAATTTTTCAAGACAGAGTTTTATTTTTCTTTTTTTTTTCAAAATGGGGAGGGGGAACGGGAGGTTGGCGTGGAACATCTCAAGAACTTTTGCCCATTTTGAGTTGGAAAAATAACGATGAACAAATTCATTCTCTTTTGTTCATCGTTATAGCGCTCGTTCTAACGACTGAGAAAATTTTGTTGTCGTTATTGTATACTATTAACGACGGTCAAAGGGTATTATCGTTAGTAAATTGTCGTTGTTGAACCATTTTCTAGTAGTGTACCATGGCACTTATGGGTATCTCCCCAATGCTTGCCTAAGGCTCAAGATTAGGGTCAAGAAACTGGTGAGTAATGGCGCACTAATGATGACGGAGCTCATACAAGAAAGGCAAAGACTACCTTTTAAGTAATTAGTTTTACCATTATATAATTATTTTATCAATGATTCTACCAAAATATCTAAATTTATACATCTATTTCTTTTACAAAAAAAAATGAATGAAAATGTAGTGTGGTCTAACTAGCCACGTAGCAGCCAAAATGAACACAAACCAAACTTACCTCTTTTACTGATTTTTTTTTTAAACCCAAACACACCTCACATTCACTCACTCTCCTTCACCCCGACACTCCTCCCCCTTCACTCTCCATCTCCCTCACTCACAAACACCCGTCATCATCATCACCATCACCACCACACCCGCTCGTCAGTGCCACAACAGCCGCACGCCACCACCATTCATCATCATCACCACCCACCTCTCATTCATCATCAACTAACCATCATCACTCATCCCATCCATCAATCATCATCATCATCGAATCATCATCATCGTCATCATCATCGCCGACCACCTCAACACATCGCCACTACACCATCTCTCTCCTCCCCATCAAATTGAAGGTATAAATCCCAACCGAAACTCCATTCTGTCTCCTCACGCCCTCTTTTCTTCCCAGCTCCATTTTCTATTCTTTTTCTTTCCTTTCTCTGCCACCTGCGGCCGTGGCTCGCCGGCGACGTGGGTTGGCCACCACTCACGTCGGGGCAGCCTTTGTGGGGCCCTTGAGGCAGCCCCACACCATCCCCTTCATACCCATTTCAATTTTTCCCCAATTTCATCCCCAATTAATCATATTTTGGTATTTTGTTAATTGTCTTTAATCTTTGATTTTCAGAATGTAATTGAATATTATTTTGAGTACTTTAACTAATTTTAACCTTGTTTTATAATGGGTGATTGTTGGAGTTGCAAATATGTGCCATGGGGAGCTCACTAGGAAGTGATTTGACATCCTAAGCTCGTTATTTGGCAGTAGAGGTAATCTTATGGCTACCACTTTCAAAACCTTTATTCTTTTCAACTTCTTTATATGATGGAACTGTATGTTTACATATTCCCATTGGTGTTTGTTTAATTATTTGATAAACCTTGTATTAGAATTTGTGGTGCTTTGTTTATGTTTTGATAATGAGCTAGTAAAGAGAGTTAGTGAATATATGGAGTAAAGTTAGAACTTGGACGATAGATGTTTTTTTTCGAAATATTGATGAGCTTTATGTATGTATAGAATGGTGATCGGTGAAAATGTAGTTCTATGGTTTTAAGTTGATTAATTTTAAGATTATGTAGTGTAAAGTTATATACTTTGTATGTAGTTCAATTGTGATGAGATAATGCTAGTGAGATAAAAGATGTGTTCTTTTGAGCCTTTAAATGTGAATTGCGAATTGGGTGCTACTTGGTGGCTATGTATATTTGTAATGGAACGGTGACTTGTGTCAATCTAAGAACGTGGTTAGAATAGTTGGTAATTGATAAGTATGGACTTGTATGTTATGAAAAGTATTGATTTTTATGGATGAAAGTGGTTATTAGAGATGAAAAGATGTGATTGTAATATGGGATGATCAAAGAAGTGCCATGTCTCAGTGATTATACATGTTTAATGTTAGTTGCATGTCACCCTTGTGAAACGATACATGTTGTTAAAGATGAATTGGATAGTACATGTGGTATTAAATGTGTAATTGTTTGATTATAAAAAGTGAGTTGAAATGCGGATCACTTGTGAGGCTCGATATGTTTATGTATATGATACATTCGATGATCTTTAATGTAAAGTGATATGATTATGATTGTTCATCGTATGATTGGATGATGTTTATAAGCCCCCAGAGGCTAGTGATGCATATATGAAAATAAATCGAATAAAATACACTTAACCTTACAATGGGAAGTGTAACAGCCCAAATTTCGACACCCAAAACTTAGCGTTAAACGGACAGCGGAAGTTAAAACACTGAAATTTGGACTATTACCGCCGTACTCTCTACTTAAGTAAAGAATACAAGGCTTTTATACAACAAAATCCCAATATACACTAGGTACAACGACCTTAATACATTCAATGTAAGTTCGTGTTGCGATACCCAATCTACGTATACATATGCATCAAACTAGTATGGTTCAACGCAACATATGCTCACAAGCTACGAACACAACTATACAAGTAGCCATCGACAAGTCTTCCTCGATAGCACTCCTCGATCATCGTCCTGTAAGAGAACCTGTCTGCTTCCCCAATGAGAGCAATCCCAATGGTTCATCAACAGGTTCAACCCAAAAGGAAGAACACCCACGCAAAAGAAATAACACACACATCAGCGAATGCTGAGTAACGACATATATGGACAACACAAGTTATCCCAAGCAATAATCCAGATTATGTAAAGAAACAATATCTATAATCTGAACGCTTAAATGAGACTTATATATATGTATATAACGAAAATAGGACAAGAGTCCCTTAATATGAATTCACGATACTAAACCCAATAGAACAACGCAATCATCCCATGTACGGGGTCATAATACTAGACCCAATCTTACACCACAATACTCCTTTATAGGAGGACTTTGTACTAGACCAAGGTGTGTAACGA
>ONZK01005140.1:7817-22604 GCA_900322385.1 Pharnaceum exiguum | reverse complement strand
CCCCCCGCCCAACAAGGTGGTTGGAGGGTGGCGGGCCAGATTTACAAACCCTTCCCATGTTGTCACAAAATGAAAAGAGTGTTTCTAATAGGCACAAGACTACCCAAATTACACAACCAAAGTTAAGACACAACATAATTCATCTACATTCTACCTATGCTGTGCCCATCATGAGACACATCTCTAACTAGCAACCGAAATCCTCTTCTGAAATAAGTCAAATGTCCACCAGCAAGAGTAATAGAGTTTAACATAGTAATTATAACTTCACTAAAATTGCTCACTGTCCAAGGCACAGAACACCCAACATTAACAATAAGAAACATCGAGTTACTCACCGCAGCATTATACTCTACCAAAATTTTCGCAAGAGTATGATTATAGGCAGGAAAAGTATCGTGCTGGTGGTGCTTTACTCTAAGCTCTGTCATGCAAAAGTTAAAGCAGCTTGTAAGAACAACCCATGACACAAAATTGTATTCATAGAAGCAAAATGAAGGTCGCATATCCAACAACATACTGAATCGCCGCAACATATATAAGTGTCATGAAACTAGCCTAAGACCCTTCCCCCCTCCCTCTCTCACATGTCACAACCAAACCCCTCACCGGCCGCGCTACAAGTCTACAATACTATGGTGCTTCAGGTACTCAATGTCTGAGTTTGGGGTTGCTGTCGAGTGTCAAGTGATGTAGCTGTAGTAGGTGGTTGTAGACTTGTAGATGTGAAGTGCTACATGGTTGAAAGTGCTTTCACCTAACAGCTTTTAGATCTCATATTTGGCTTGCAGCAATTTTAAAGAGTTGTCGAAACCACTTTGAAAGCACCTCCCAAACGCAGCCAATATTCCCATCTTCACAAACTCACAACAATTTTAAACACAAATAATAACCTTTTCCGCTTAACAACCTATGACTTTATTTAAGGAAAAAAGATCACAAACATTCTGAGTTAGCTGCTGCCAAAACTAAACTAATCACAAACATACTAAAAAAGAGCCAATCAAACCAACGTGTTGGGCAACTGTAGCAATTTTTCTTCTACTTAAATGCGTTAAAGCCTATCAGCTCATATTTGTTTTTGCAGTATTGTACAGATTGATCAAATATGGACTGTTTCAAACTTCACAAATATAAAAAAAAGGGAAATTAAGAATTTTGAGATTACCTACCTCGAGCATACGAAACGCTGAAAAATATACAAAACAAAATCAATGCCCTGAGCCATAAGCTCTGTCCCATAATACTCTGCTGCCAAAAAAAAAGAAGGAAAATCAATGAATAACAAAATTAAGTCATGATCACCCGAAAAAAAAAAGAGGGAAAATTTAATATATCACACTGAAGAGACTTCGGTGAGCGAACATACATTGGGTTGGGGAGTATAATTGAGATGAAGGACTTTAATTGATGAGAGTATGATTGACTCTTTTGGTTTTTTTTTTTTGTTTGATGGAAGACTCTTTTGGTTTTGGGTCTCTTTGGTTTATTTATTTATCTATTTTTTTGTTTGGTGTTTGCGTATAGATAAAGAGACAGAGAATTAATAATTTGGATGTATTATATTACGGTGGTGATGATTGGATTGGGTTTGGGGAATGACGAAAATAGCCTTTGATGTTTCGTGAGGGTAATGTAATGCTGACCGGTAAAGTGGGGGGGCATATGGGGTTTGTTGTCTTTTAATGTAAGGAGTATTCGTGTCCCGGCGGGATTACGGTGACGGGTTGGGTTAGGTGTTCAGACTTGGGCAGATGGTTCGTGTCATCTTCGGTCACGTACTCAATAGTCTGATACTCACGTGGTAGGGTAGAAAATTAAAGATAACAACTTTTCAATGTTTTCGAAGTCGAAATGTATTCTGAATTCAACACTTTAAAGATAACTCGTTTAATCGATCGTAGAAAACGTCAATGTAGCAATTGGTCAATCTCACAACCTCTTTATTTTCTTAACATGGGTATGGTTGCGTACATCCCGACCCCGATCACCCCCATGGCCCCATCTAATGGGGATACACTCGATTATTGTTGTTGTTGTAATCGATTGTAGAATACTCATATTTTATATGTAATTTTTTAAAATATATCGATATATATTTTTTGTCAAGTAGCGGTCAAAAACCGACCAATTCAGACCAGTCTAACTGGTTTGACCAAGTTTTGTTGATTCGCTTGAACCATTTTTTTCTAATACCAGACACCACTAGTTAGTCGGGTTTTCAAAACAGTGCTTCATTTTCTGTTTCCCACATGTTTTCTTGCGAGTGATGGAAACCGGATATAAGAACCTATAGATACATGGGCCCCGGTCTAGGATAAATAAATCTTTTTCGACTGAGTAAACCCATGCACCCTCTAGCTAGATTGAATGTGGATGCAAAGAGTCATCACCAATTTTAGTTTAGTATTAACTGTATAACCTTTTAAATATTTTTTTTTAGTATAATATTTAAATATGATAGTATGGAATAGTATAATTATGAAAAATCCTCTTACTTTGTCAACGTTTACCGAAAGGGACAACTGAAGGGACAATCGAAAGGGACAGTTTGGAGGTAGGTATTCCTTCATTACATGTTTGGAGGTCTATTTTAAGACCCTTAAATTGAAGGTTGTAAAACCTTGAGAAACATGACTTGTTCGTCTTGATCGCCTAGACTCTTGAAACACGTGCTATGGCACTTGAAAAGAGTGTTGGATTGCTTGATCGACTTGATTATTTGTTTATATGGTTTGTATAGAGTTTAGGTAATTTTCTTAGAAATGAGATTTATGTGAGAATTTAAACTGTTTTGTAAGAGGAAGGAGAGAATCTACCATACTAAACGTATTCTTAATGTGGTTTGTCAATGAAGGGGGTTGAGGGTGGTATTTATAGGAGTGGGGGTGAGAAGTTGTCGAAATTTTGTGGGGAAAACCGAGCAATGTGAACGAAACGGGTTTACCAAAGATGCAACCTCAATAGAGAATGGGGTGATTCTCTCCTAAAAGGATTTCTAGGGCTCATATACCTACACCAGCGCATAAATTCTCTACATTAGCACGTCCCAAAGATATCTTCTGTGAGGAAACAGACGCAGCGCACACCCGGCGCCTTTCGTCGGCCAAGACCAGCTTTTCCTTCTCTTTTTCTTTAAACAAATTGGCTCCTTTCTAAAAAATATTTTTGCTAAACTCGAGCTTATACTTGTTGTTTTCTTTATTCCATATTTATATTAGGAGCATAAACATCGAGGGAGAGTTTATTTTGTACATATTCTTTTTTGCAAGATATTTTCTTTTGATTTTTTCTCTCCTAATTTCCATATTTTCATCATTTGTTCTTATATTAGTAATCACTAGTGGGATGATGACTAGGATTTAAATGCAAAATGTGAATAAGGCGCAATGTAATAACAACAAATAATAGGTCACTGGAAAGCAGTCCGTACTAGACAAGTTCAACAAATATAAGACAAATGTTCATTATCCTACATTTCACCCGCTCCCGGATAGTAATACATGCCAGAATATGCATCTAGAGAGGCTCTACCAGGTCCGTGTCAGGCCTTGCCTGGACTGGGTCGCTGGGTCACCAACATCCTCCCAGGATAACGAGGCATAGGCTGCTAATAGCCCGAAAGATTGAAGATATATGGTCCAAGAGCTGATGGATGGATGACCCATGTACGGACTAAGAGCCGACTGGTAGACCATGAATGGACCAGAAGTTGAAGGAGTGAAAGGACGAATCCTTGACATACCACTATTATCAGGATGTTGAACAAGAGGTCTAGTTACAACACTCTACAATGATCTAGTCAGAAAAAATTCAAAATTTCGGCAACATAACCCTACTATACCATACTATACAAAAACTTGTATTGTCTCATCGACATGATACAACATCCAACAAAAACCACAAATACCAACAAATAGCACAATATTCAACCAATTTCCACAATATCCAAGATATCCAAACTAGAATTCGCAAAAAGTCACAACCATCACCCTTTGATATGTGCTATTAGTGAGGGTATAATGATGTTGTTTTAACTCATTTCGATGTCATTTAGCTCGGGTTTTGTATGGAAAGATTATACTTCATTCCATTTGCGATCATCATTGTAAGTGGAGGATTTTGAGCCAATTATAATGGAGTTTTTGTCAATGGATGGCTTTGGGAGCAAGGAATAATCTTTGGAAGAAGAAAACTTTTGCTACGGATTTATTCAAACAGTGTTCGGTAAAATGGTCGTACAGTTCACATACGACATCGGATGAAACTTATTCAAGGACCATTGGAAAGCTAAGAAAAAGATCTAAAACTTGCATTTTGATGACAAAGTCAAATTCAAAGAGAAAGAGGTTTGAAGTTGGCGGTAAAAGTGACATAATGGTTGAGGCACACCTTGCGACTCAGAGCCGCAACTTGTGGCTCAACTTTCGTGCATACTGGTTGGGCCGCACAGTGTGGCTCTGTAGCCGCACCTTGCGGCTCTCCGCGGGGAGGTTTTCTTTTCCGGATTTTATTATTTCTTTTAGTTATTTTTATTAGTTATTGGGCTACTTTTGTAAACCCTATATAAGGGTTTTGCCTCCTAGCTCATGAGGTTATCTAATACTCCCTCCGTTCCTAAACTAAGTTCCATCCTTCCTTTTTGGGCGTTCCACAACTAAGTTCCACCTTCCTATTTTGGTAAGAAATTTTGTGTGTTCACACTCCCTATTACCACTTTACCCTTCTCATACCATACCCTTATCCCCACATGCAACTCTTGTTATTTTCATTAAAGTTTGAAGGTAAATTGGTCATATCTATTTCAAATACATATTTTATTAAAACCCGTGCTAAATGGCGGCTGGAACTTAGTTCCGGAACGGAGGGAGTACATTATTATTTTACATAAACCTCTCTAGAAAGATTATGGATAACTAATCTCACTCTCTTGGTTTGATTAGTTGAAGCTATTGGATTCTACAAACTGTGAGATTGATCTTCTCTCGTTCTACTCTTGAGTATTAGTTGCTCTCTTGCTATTAATTATTTTATGATTAACACTTGTTTTTTCTAGGGTGTACAACTAGTTGAAAGTTTGTGTTGAATAATTGCTAGAATTGATATTGAATCCGTTATTGTTCAATCCCTCTTTTCCAAGTAGTGATTATGGTTTATTGATGCATGATTTTCATGGTTAGTAATTCATAGGGAGAGTAATTACAATGATTGAATACTACCGCTTGTGTTAGTTTTATCTTTCTTTATTGATATTTCTCTAATTTGATTGCTGCTGTTAGATTAAATCCAAACGCTTGTTTTGGGTTGTTTAATAGTTAGGGTTATATATGAAAATTTTTCGTTATATATAGCTAAACCTAAGGAGAAATAGGAATTTAATTTCCACAATAGGGTATTCAAGAGGAGTAGTTAAAAGTGATTTCTATGATCAGTTGGTAAATTCATTAGTGGATATTAATTCGACCAAGACTTAATCCCATTTGTTTTCACCACTCGTTTAACCAATCTACATTAGTTAAACTAGCTTTAGTTGATTTCCCAAACTGAAAATCCCCCATAATTGGTTACGTTTTTGCACATTAAAAGTCCCCTTTCCTCGTGGATACGAACTCTACTTCCCTATCTACTGTTATTAGTATTAGGAAGTAAGAATTAATTTGGACGCCTCGGCAAACGCTTCACCAAATTTGACCCTTCCTAAAAACAAGCCAAAATAAAATCACAAAAGGTGACAAAACACATCTCTAGGTGTAGACACAAGGGCCCCGATCTAAGGGAAGTGAATCCCTTTAGACTAGGTAAACCCATGCACCTACTCGTTAGGTAGGTTAAATGTGAATGCTATTGAATGGGAGCCGCCGCCAATTTTATTTTAGTATAGATACCATGATGCAGGAGCAATTGCGAACCTCAATTTTCATAAGTGTGCCCTCGGAGGGTTTGACACTAGCATCCACCTTCGTGTGTCCTCGGATCTAATTGAGCTATTTTTGCTGAGTTATCTTATCACCTTGCGTGGGTTCACATGTATCAATAGAGTGTTTAGTCATACGCATATGCCGTTGGGAGAGCGAGTACTAGTAGCTAGCACACGCGAAGCAAGATCAATGGCAAAGCAGCCGCTAGCATATAGCATGCCTTCGTCGAACCATCTGCTGGTCATGAGTTTACTTGCGTCAAGGCAAGGCTGCACACGCATCATCTTTAGCACGCAGCAAGCCCATGTGTTGAACCATACTGGACAGTTAGACGCTGGTGCATATTACTCTCGTAGGACTGTAGGGGAATTCAAGTTCCAGCAATTAACACTTATCATTGACCTGGACCACAATGATAGCAGCCAACACCATTCACTCTTGGACCACATCCAGCTGCTACCTTGCTGCTCATACACCTCAGCCTGTTGGACCACAGCCACTGTTGGCTAGCACACGCATTCATTATCAAGGCACAAGAGGGCACACGCATGGACCAACCTTCTATTCTCAGCCCTTGGATCGTGTACAGCTGCAACATGCTCCATCATGACCTACTTCTATAGCCCCGATTCCCCTTATATATATCTTCCTTGGCTGTTCATAATAATCAGATTGTATTGTGTAGCCCTTGCTAGTTTTTGTTAAATTTTTCCACAAAACTGTTATGCTTAAGCTTGTGAGCTTAGACTCTTGTGAGAGTTAGGAAATCTTTTATTATAATTAGTGGATTATAATTTAAGGTATATTAGGAAGGTTAAGTTTGGTGACTTGCGGGTCTTTAGAGTTTAATCCTCTTAATATTTCTATCCATTTATATTTATTATCATTTCATTTCTTATCATTCAAAAGTAGAAAATTAACATAAAAATATCATCTTTATTTGTTCTTGTTGAGTATTATTGTTATCTCATATTTCAGTCACAAAAACACACGAAAATAGCATAAAAAAGAGAGTTATTGAGTTGTTCATCGCTGACTGTGGTTGTTCTTCATTCTGCCTTGTTGTTTCGTCATTAATACCTCAAGAACGATTCTTTCATCTTTGTTCCTGCATCATACTACTAGGAAAATAATTGCAAAACCATTTTAATATTTTCTTTGAATTATTAGGGTGATTAACATATAGATACGAAAACAATATTTACTTCGCTTGCTTCACTTAAGGGACAATCGCATGGGACATTCGCATGGGTCAATTGCATGGGACAACCGCATGGGTCACGGGTAAAGCAAGGTTTTATGCAAAACTCATTGTACAACCAGAAATTAAGGACTTGGGAACGAAATTTAACCTCTACTAGCTCAATGTATTCCAATATGACATGCCAAACCACTCAGTTCATTAAACACCCTAATGTAAATTATCTATATTACTCGTCTTGTACACATGCAATAATCATCCATTAGCGAGGTTTTAACATGCAACCCATATTCCATTTAAGCACATAAAAGTCAATTTTATTGATTCATGACCACTTTACTAGTATTCAAATTTTAAGGTCCCAAATTGCTCTTGCCACGATCCTCCACATGCCAACGCTTAGGTATGGTGATAACAATGATAAAATATATGTAAAAGTAATAATAAAGAGAATAAGATGAGGAAAAAGGGTTAGTCCATAATGAAATTGAGAACGGAAAACCTAACTTGCGCGTTTAGCCAACTATATGTCCAAAATGGACCTTCACATGCATACACGAGTTAGTATATTTCAAACATTAAAGCCCTAATCTACTTAATTGAAAGACAAGACAAATGTAATGTAAAAGTTGGTCCCTCGGGACCTTTACCGTATAGCTAACTAGAACTTCCAAAGTTTAGGGCAATGCGATGCTTGAGAAAGTGCTCTTAATAGAATCCTTGCTTGTGTGCTTGAATGATTGAACTTGCTAGTATGTGTTTAGTTGCTTCAGAAGGAGTATATTTTAGAATTAGGGTTGAAGTTGATTAATTAAGTGTAAATTTCTGCATAGTAATAGTATAATAGTGTGTTGTTGTTGAATGAATGAAATGAAGGGGTATTTATAGGAGGGGATGAAGAATGGCCTGATTTTAGAATAATATTATGGTAAATATTAGAAAGATTATATGAAAATCCGGTACAAAAATAGACTTTGTACGTGAATGAGCCCTGGCGCTAGGCGCCACACCCTAGCGGCAGCCGCCCCTCCTAACCCATAAAAGGTGATGCTACATGCTTATGTTTCACTATTCTAGCCGCCCAAATCCCCGGCGCATGCCGATAGAGCTTGGCGTGTGACGCCTATGAAAGATCTCGGAAAGATTTCGTATTTCCATTTGTATACCCGTGTGGGTATACACTATATTTGTATACACGCGCGAGTATACAAAAAGGATATTTTTCTGTATTTTGTTTTATTCTAAGTCTTTTTTAGGGAAATAGTGAACTTGATTTATACTCTAAATATTCCGCAAATCTTCTAAAAAAGAAGAAGTTAATTCTTCCCAAAGTAAAATTAAAATAAATAATATTTAAAATGGGGAAAAACTTAGTAGATTGGGCTTACTTTGTGGGCTAGGCTAATTAATTAATAATTAGGCCAGTGGGCTAATATCAATTAATGAAATGGGTTATGCTATTATTAATGGTCCAAATGACGATTAATAATCGATTGGGTTTATGAACAACCATCAGTTTCCTTTCTCAAGCATCAATGCACCTAATACAGCGGGAATTCTAACTCACCGACGGATATAAGGTTAGGGATTTTTGCCATTAGGTATGGCAATACACCGCATAGAATACGGTATCTACACTAGGTTGAGAAGTAGAGCTAGCACCCCCTCGAAGAGCAGGAACCCTTCAAAAGCCTCTTTAGAGATCCAATTAGCTTGAATGATTTGTTCGTGTTCTCCACACTCAACTACATGAAAACAACCATGAGTTAATGCACCAATAGCTGCAAACAGAATCATGGAGATTACAAACACTTAAAACTTGAAATTTCTCCAGAAGAGGCAAGCCTTCACAATCACCCTCTTCTACGTCCGTCGGGACGTCCTCATAAACATTGGGGCTGTATTACTCTAGAAAAGGCAAGCCTTCACAATCACTCGCCACTTAGGCATTGATGTGTATTTTTAGACTGTAATAGCAAATGTACTAGTCGCTCAAGTAATATAGTAGGTAAGTAGAGTATCGTACTTTAAATATTGTAAAATAAGTACTAAAAATATAATAAATCTTAACTTAATTTAGAAAACCGAATAATAGGAGTTTGATTTTTACAAACTAATAAATAAAAATAAAACATTAAAGCTAGTCTAAACTAATAATAAGAAAATATTGCAAACTCACAGTAAATTAACAGGGAATAAGAAGAGACAATGACAGAAAAAACGCAAGGACTTCCGGTTCATCGACCCAATACTTCAGCTGATTTCAGTTTTAACCTTAAAGGTTGAATTATTAACTTATGTGATAGTCATTTATCCTAATTTAGACTAATTAATATACTCTCTCGAGCTATAATAGAGCTATCCCAATGATTAACATACACTATGTCTCGCTATAGATTTAAATAATTAAAGGACGCATTAATCTCTTTGATAACCCTTATTAAAACAAGACAACTAAAAGAACCGTGTTTGTACTTCTCAGTATTTCGTTCAATTCCTACTATAAATTATTACGGTCTGTTGGTTGAAACAACCTCTTGGTCTCAAACAAACAACTCTTAACAAATTAAAAAGTGATCAAGTTCGCAATTGTAGTTAACAAAATAATTCATACTCACTTAGAAATAATACTCAAATTTAAATTAAACTAAACTGAATTCAACATTGTAAAGGGTGGCTACACCATGACCCTAGCGAGATAAATTTAGCTCATAACACAACAACAACTGATCTCATATAAGTAATTCAGTTGAGAAATATAAAAGTTGTAAAAAATTTCTCACAGAAACTAGGAATTAATCCCAGTTAGGCTATGGAAGGATGAGTAGTTGATGCTTCGTTACTGCCCACATTTGTCTCTGCCTTCGATGTTATAAGTATGTGAAACTCGAAAAATCGAATAATTAACTTTTTATGCTCAAAACAAAATTTATCTATTGTCATCATATGCATTCATTCTCTTTTCAATTCGGTGTCCGTACAGTCAACTTTGGGGGGCTATACGCGATGTCACTTAACCAAGTCCCTAAATGTCCCTTTGATGGTATAATACTCAAACACAGAGGGCCACATGCTACACTAATCGCTGATTTGACACTATGCACATCACTCGTCTATACTTCCTTCTCATTGGCAAAGGAACCAACTAACTCTTACTAGTCGCACCAGGACATACGGGTGACTAAACGCGTTTAATCACGAGAACCTTCAAGCCTAAGCTTTGCATAAGCCAAACCATAGCAAAATATAGACCCAATGCTTTAGGTATCAACCTCATTTGCATCAATGTGCTTGTCTTATTTGTGTACCTATGTGTTTGTATGTGCTAATTGTTGTGAGGTTCGATTTGGGACTTGGGAACGTGAGCAGCACGTGATCAATAATTAAATGAACTTTGGGTGAGAGAACTGGAACGGACCGATAATAAATGATGTTCGACTTTCCCGATCATCCGATTATAAATGATGTTCGACTTTCCCGATCGTCCTGCAAAACAGAGATGGTGAAACTAGCCCCGGGGCTTGCTTGGGAGAGCCCCTCCGATGCTTAAGTCAGACGAGTGACAGGAAATCGTATATTCAGAGTGTAGTTTTGGGAGTGTATCTGAGCGTACCTTTTTTACTTCTATGTTAAGCGATATAAAGGAGAAATGTTCCTGCCACTTTTGTTATGAGCGATGTGGGACAAACTTCCCACTTTTCTACAGAGGGCTAGTTATACGTCAACATTTAGCCCCTCGACCATTATTCGTAATTGGGTTTCACTAATAACGAATTTTGGTCGACCGTAGCTTTCCGTATAATAGCTCAATATCCATGCGAAAGGGTCCATTATATCCTCTCGTAGAGGTCGACACTCCCGATATAGGGTGAGAATATATTTTTTTATCTCACGAAGAGACATAAGCCCCGCTGTAGAGGTTTTATTTGGCTTCCCGCTATAGGGGTAGAATATATTTTTATCTCACGAAGAGACTTAAGCCCCGCTGTAGAGGTTTTATTTGACCTCTTTTATAGAGAGCTCAATCTTGTTTAGTTCGAGGGCTACTAAGATGCCCGAACTAACAAAAAATAAGTTCGATGCCGAAATAAAAAATAATAAGTTCGAAGCTACTCGAAGCTAAGATGCCCGAAATAACAAAAAATAAGTTCGAGGGCGAATAAAAAATAACTTCCTCAATCGACAACAGCAATAGCGACATTTTTTTTTTTTTACGTTCGGGGGCTATTCGAAGCTAAGGTGCCCGAAATATTAAAAAATAAGTTCGAGGGCTACTCGAAGCTAAGATGCCCGAACTAACAAAAATAAGTTCGAGGGCGAAGTTAAGATGTCCGAACCAATAAAAAATAAGTTCGAGGCTCGAAACTAAGATGCCCGAACTAACAAAAAATAAGTTTAGGTACACGCTGTAAGTAAACTGCAGCGCTCAGCTCGTATTACCTCTAGGAGTAAATATCATACTGTACTTAGGATTCAAGCAGTATGGGCCGCCGCACAATCAACATATATTCCTCTCAATTTGGCCGACACTTTATAATTTATAAAGTATAGAATATCAAAAGTTGAAGAAAGCGTCGTCGCCTTCATATCGTCATTCATTATTCCCTCCACATCAGAGTAAGTTTCTCTAATCATATGTAAGTAGGCCATGCATGCACCTTTTCTAAATTCAAGAATCAGACATACAGAGAGCATGTGAATTTACTTGATTCTTGTATTGTACCTTGGTTCACCGCGAGATTGTTACCGCCGAATTCCTCCTCCATATTTTTTTAAAAATACGGAGTGTACTCTTTGTGAACTTATCAGTATTAAAGTGCGCAACCAACCTTGATTTCTTCCACAAGTGAATTTTTCAGCCAAACCTTCTATGTAACTATTCCACCGTCTTGAATTGATTTTATGCCAAACCTTCTCTGTATGTATGGCAATCTGTTTCTCGATTTTGATTTCCTCGAGTCTTGAAAGTTTTTTTCTTTTCTTTTTTGTAGATGGCTCGGATCAAACAAACTGCTCGTCTATATGCCTCTTATGTAGCGAATAGAAAGTTGGCTACAATACAACCTGGGAATCCCGCTTGGGGAGATCGGGATACACCGTATGTGACACCCAATGCAGCTTCTTTAGAACCCCAACACTCGACTCAGGAATCAATTGATGATATTCCCGTTTTAGAAAGTCAGGATATACCTCAGGATGCAACAGCTACCCGCATCGTAGATGCAAATACCCCCTATCCTCGACAATCTTGGTTGGAGCGATGCCGAACTGGGGAATTAAAAATGATAAGGGAGAAATATTTTCCTGTAACTGAGGATTGGGTTTTAGTTCCCCCAAAGTCCAAAAGTCTTTCAGTTGTCCCCGACCGTAATTGTGTAGGAGTTTATAAGGACGCATTTGAATTTGGTCTGAGATTTCCTTTACATCCTCTGGTGAAATTAATTCTTGATGCACACAACCTTCCCATAGCTCAACTGATGCCGGGTTCTTGGGGTGTTATCTCTACCTTCATTAGTGCATGTAAAATCAAGTCACTTGAGTGCACTTTTAGGACTTTGCTGGCTGTTCATAAATTGAAGTGTGCGAGGAAGAACTTGTGGTATACGTTCCACAACCGACCGAACACTTGCACTGTGATAGAGAGGAAAGATCCAGCCTCTCATTGGAAGGAGGAATTTTTTTTTTTGTCATCCGAATGAAGACTTCGGGCCCTCAAAAAATCTCGAAGATCAAATAGAAATTTTACCGTGCCCACAAAATTTAACTGTGTCAGAATTACAGACCATTAGTTATTTCGCTTTCACGACAAATGGTGATGGGCAGCTGCGAAACTCCTGTAGACCGTTAGTATCGCTTTTCAAGGAGGATGAAATGTTTATGTGTGCAATGGGTTTGTCCAAGGTGACCGATCAAAGTACGGGAACCTTCAGATATTCCATACTCGAATTATCATATTTCTCACCTTTCATCGCTGAAAACTTACATGCTTTTGCTCTAACTTGTGCAGATATCGCTATGAACTCAATTAACCTGAAGGCCATCCAAGCCATGCGGGCCCCAGAAGCTTCTAAGAAGAAGAGGAAAAATTCCCATTGATGATGTGGTAAGCTTCTCCTATTCGCCGCCTCGTTCTTGTGCTTTTCTTTCTTTTTTTTTTATATGGTTTCATGTCTTTTCACATGGTACATCTCGTATGGCTCAGCTCGAAAATCCACTACCCTTGACCTTATTTGAGCCTACGGAGTCCTTTGTCCCTCAAAGGGAAGTGGATGATCCGCATAAAAAGAAAAAACGCACAATTGTGCCAACTCACTCTCAATCCCCAGTAAGTCCAAGAGAAATTCAGACCCTTGACGACGATGATAACCTTCACGATGATCCAACTATTGATTACTCTGACGTATCAACCATAGAGAGAAAAGAATTTGCTCTTCCTATGTCATACTTGGATGCAGATGATAAGACCTGAGATCAAATGGCACGTGACCTAGGTTCATTCTTCAATCGCCCCTTCGATGGAGATAGGTTGAATTCATTAGGTCATTCTCCAGTGCCTGGTTTGCTTCGTACTTTTCTGGAAGTAAGTTTCATTCAACTTTTTCAATCAAATGATTTTATCTTTATGAATTTGCTAACACGTTTGCTCGTTTCTTTGCAGCTTGGAGTTTGCCTGTACAACACGGCGGATTTTGCTAACGACCAATATGGGAAAGTGATAGACCAGCGTGAGGTACTCGAGAGAGTTAATCATCTCCTTGACCGTGCTAAGAAGGTGGGAGATAAAATTAGCCACTCCTTGGGTGACGTGATGCCCGATACTGTGAAAGTTCGATTTGAGTCAAATGTATCGCCGAATTCCGTGGGTGACTCCCTGACTCGAATTGAAAAGTCATTTGACTGCCTTGATGACTTGGCTGAAAAAATTGACGTGGGCAAATCTCAAGTAATAGACCAACTCACTGATTCGACTTCTCTCCGAGCTAAGATCCAAGAGCTCGAAGCTGAACTCAAGGTGTCACGTGAGACCTTTGTAGCCGAACGCCAAAATAAGGAGGAGGAGAGGATTCGACTGGAGAGTAGAATCGGTGAACTCGATTCTCGAGTAACTGAGCTTCAGAAAAATGGAGATCGACAACAGATCATCGATGCTTACATGCCCAGTCCCCAATACCAGGAACAAAGGTGCCGCGACCAAGTCACAGTTTTAGCAAGCGGAATCAATACAGGACTCGAGTATGCTGTCAAAGCATTTAAAAAACTGTATCCCAACGCTGACCAGGTGGTTCTAAACAGGCTGTTGCCCAGTTTACCAATCATGTTTGGGAAGAAGACGCTAAGGCGACTGCTGAAGCAAAAAGGCAGCAAGAAGTGTTAGAATCGGGGAGCAATTCTGAAGATTCCGAAGTCTCCAAGGATTCAGATCCTGAGTGATTCACGTGTTGATGTTGCCGTTTTTATTTTATTTTATTTTTGTTGAGCGGATTTCTCGGTTTATAATTTGCTTTCTAGATTCCGTGCTTCAATTTGACGATTTCTTTTTTGTGCGCCCTTGCAATTCCATGTGTCCTGTACTCGAATTTTTATGTCTCGTTTTCCGATATCAGTCTTTGTAGGTACATGGGCCCTAGGAATCCTTTCGGGAGAGGAATCACCCTCGTTTCCCTACTC
>ONZK01005138.1:0-22639 GCA_900322385.1 Pharnaceum exiguum | reverse complement strand
CAGGTACCCGAACCTGTTCCATATAAGCAGTTCAACAGCGGAACAACAGAAAAAGTTTAAAAGCCTTAAACACAATTCACCCCCCCTCTTGTGATTCCATTGGCACGTATTCTATCATCTTTTTTGATAAATTAGGATTTAGTCTCGGAAGGAGGCAATCCTAATTCTCCAATAAGCTGATTTGTGCGTGCTCATCACAATTTAATTAACAATTAAGACTTTCTAGGCAAATTATACCATACACCCGGTGTACATTACACCTGAAACCCACCTTCGAAAATAGATAAGTAAATAGTGGACCTTTATATTTTTTTACGAGTTGGGCCTAAATAAAGAGAAAAAAAAAGTGAGTGTACAGATCAAGGTACATCAGGGTATACCATGGAGATGCTCGACTTTCTACCAACATTTTTCTCGGTCCTAATAGTCGTCCCTTTTACTTTGCAACAAGGAGGCCACATCTGCATCTTTCTTAGATGGATTTCAATTATTAACCACACTTTATAGGGAAAGAAAAAGGCAAAATTAATGTGAATAATCCATACTTTGGCCGATTATACTAAAATAATCCCAACTTTAAATTGTTGCAAATAATCCATACTTGTTTACTTATAGCCCGAAACGATCGCACAACGATTTTTTGATAAATTATACCTTGTGTTAAGCCATCAATTTTATGTTTTACTATAAAATACATTAATTATAATGAGTGTATACATTGCTAAAGTTTTAATTTTACATTTTGACACATTTCAAAATGTCATTAGATCGTTCCCGGCTGCAAGGGTTGAGGTAAGGATTATTCTCAACAATTTTTGAAGTTGAGATTATTTTGGAATAATCGGCTGAAGTGGGGATTATTCCCAACCATTTTGCCAAAAATAAAATATCTCTTGTAAATAAAAAAAAAGGAGACCTAGGGAACTAAGGCAAAAAGGGAATTGAAATTATCTTAAGGAACAAAAGCAAGATTGAGGAAATTGACTCAAATTCTTAGGAACACCGGATGTACACGAAGATCGGGAGGATTTATAACTAATAATAAAGGAACTGACTAATGAGTAATGACATTAAAAAGGTGACTAATAATTTATTTTTTATTAGCTATAAATCCACCCTGTGTACCGTTGTACCAAAGACTTGCTTGGAAATTGAAGTTAATTTGGAGAAAATAAGTGAAATGGCTTAGAGCCTTGGAGGTAATTCTTCGAGGGAAATGGAAAGGATCAGAATGAGAGAGCACTACGTGAGGCATGCACAAAAGGGCAAAATGAGAACGGTAACTTGAAAATAGTTAGAAGTATTTTTATACAAAGGTCCACAAAAAATAAGGAACTTTCTCACAACAAAAAAGTTTCAAGAGATTTTGGTACAAATTTGAGAAATATCGAGGAGCATTGGATATAGTTTCAATAAAATGAGTTAATTCCTGGAATAATGCTAGAAAAATAAATAATTCCCAATATAGGTTAGGTTTGAAAATAATTCTCAATATGGTGTCCACACAGGTTGGGATATCTCAAACCTATATTTTTTTTTTTCAAAATAACATTAAATTATTTACAAAATTTGTTTGGGTGTACATTGGATTAATATAGAAAAAATTTGCACCATCAGCTAATACAAACTTACAATCAACGGAAATGCGTAGTGAAGAACTGGATACAGAAGAACGAAGCAAAGTGATGACAGCAACAATGGCTCCCATCAAAAAAATTGTGGACCAATGGCACTGAACCAATACTCTGTAATTACAAAGCTAAGCTTCAGTTGAACAAACAATTACCGCACCAAACACAAATAAACCAAAAAAAGGAAAATGAAAATGGAAAAAGAAAACAATACTTATCGGATATATTTAGAGGCAAAGTCTACATTTTACTAATAGAGAAAGTGTACAATTGTTTTTTTTTGGAAAATGGTTAAATTTTTATAGCAAAAAAAACATTCTCCAAGAGAAGGGTAATAAACCCCTCTATAGAGAATTAAACATCCTTTACATTCGCTTACAAAATCCACAAAGAAAACACTAATATCCTATTGCCCTAATAAAGCAAAAATACAATGTTTATCCGGCGAAGAGCTATATAAGTAATGAAATCTATCTCTAATAGAAGTCTTGATCAACACTACCAGTAGCTCTGAAGATCTTTTTCTTTCACTGAAAATTCTCATATTACGTTCAATCCATAGAAAATATGTCACTGTGGCTACAGAAAGTCGAAGAAGCTTTTTCCTCCATTGTTTTATAAGATGAAATGTTTTTTTTTTGATAAATAAGTAATTTTACTGCCCAAAAACAAAGTCATTACAATTGATTACATTACCTCAAAGGGAGAAAGGTACCTTCTGGGAAGGGCTCTTTCTAGCCTTTTCGGTCATATAATGATAACTATAACCATTGGCTAATTTTAACCCTATCTGTCACTTTACATACATCTAATATTCGATTACATGTGTTACTATGTAATCTCTCAATCAGTTTCTCAGGACGAATGATTCTACTTTCCCATACTGCTTCGTTTCTTGACTGCCATACTTCATAGATAAGTGCAGCTAGACTGGCCTGCAATATCTTCCTGTGAGTCTTCACAAATCTCGATCTTCTGCTAACATATCTACATAGTCTCCCAGCATCAGTACATGGACTTTGAATCTTCATTTTGCTCATCCATTGTTTTAAGAACAAATCACTATAAGTACACTCAAAGAACAGATGTTCTTGGGTTTCAGATTGAGTCAGACAGAGAGGAAAAATATCATCAGTCGTTATTTGATGTTTCAAAAGTCTAGCTTTAGTCTGCAATCTATTATGCATAAATAGCCAACAAACAAACGTATGTTTGGGTATGCAAAATGAATTCCAAACCCATCTAAACCAAGGAACTTGTAAGTGTTGTTGTTGTAGCCACTCATAGGCACTCTTTATAGTGTAACATCCATTGGAAGTATGTTGCTACTGATCACTCAGAAAACCTGCTTTCAAAATATCCCTAACAGAGCACACTTTTTTCCAACTCCAGCTGGCTTCTTTCTTTGGGATATGATCCCAGAAATTGCTACCTTTCATGTACACATGATTGACCCATCTTACCCACAATACATCTTGTTTTTTAACAATGTTCCAAACAAGCTTTCCAATAGCAGCAACATTCCATACTACACTATCTCTGATCCCCAATCCCCCTATTTTCTTTGGTTGACATGTTTTTCCCCACTTCACCAAAGGGATTCTACCAGGTATAGCCTTGCCTTCCCATAGGAATGTTCTACAAATATTGTTAATGATTTTAATCACACTCTTTGGTATGATAAAAATAAAGCACCAGTATGTAAACAATGACATGAGCACTGAATTGACAAGCACAAGTCTTCCACTATATGAAGGATGCCTAAATCTCCATGTTCTGATTCTCCCAACAATTCTATCAACCAAGCATTCACTACCAAGAATAGACAGTCTTCTACCCACAATTGGCACACCCAAGTACTTGAATGGTAGATTACCTTCACAGAAATCAAATGTTTCAAGAACTCTCCTCTTTTCCACATTATCCATATTACAAAAGTAAATAGCAGATTTACTTTTGTTAGCAATCAGTCCAATGGCTTGTGAAAAGGCTTCAAAACCACTTAGCAACAGGTTTATGGATTTATATTCACCCTTACAGAACATGACTAAATCATCCGCAAAGAATAAATGAGTTAGTAAAAGATCTTTGCATCTAGGGTAATAGCTAAATTGTTCTTCTATTGCAACAATATTGAGTATTCTTGTTAGATACTCCATAACAATAACAAACAAAAATGGTGAGATAGGATGTCCCTGTCTCAAGCCTTTCTTCCCTTGGAAGAAACCAAACAATTCACCATTTAGTAACAATGAATAAGATGGGCTTCTCAAACATGTCATAACCCAACCAATGAACTTGCATGGAAATTGTAGAGCCATGAGATTCTCCTCCACAAAATCCCAGTCAACAGAATCATAAGCTTTTTTCAAGTCAATCTTGATGAAGGCTTGAGCCGATGTAGCTTTCCTGTTGAAATTTCTCACTAAATCCTGGCACAACATGACATTATGCACAATTTGTCTCTCCTCAACAAATGCACTTTATGTGTGTGAGATAATTACATGCAATACAGTTTTCAGCCTATAAATAACATTACAGCATGCTATTGGTCTGAAGTCAGTGTGCACATTTAGGTATTAAAGTCAGTGTTGCACAATTTACCACTCTAAGCAACTTTCCAGTTCTGAGAAAATCATGAATAGTAATACATACCTCAGGTCCAATGAGATTCCAATTATCCTTGTAGAATTTACTTGAATATCCATCTGGCCCAGGTGCTTTTATGACTGGAATAGAGAATAAAGAAGATTTGATCTCTTCATTAGTAAAAGGTTCACACATAATTGTTGCTGTGAACTGTTTACTACAGCACCACTCTTGACCACAACTCTATCAACATGATTTCTTGTTTGCACTTGAGAGCCCAAGAGCTTCATGTAATAAGACAGGAATGCTTGCTTTATTTCTACAGGGGAAGAACAAGCAACACCATTCTCATCTTTTATAGAATATATTCTATTTCTATAGTTCCTGTTTCTAATGTAAGAATGGTAAAAGGAAGTGTTTTGATCTCCCTTCTTTAACCATTTAGCTTTAGCTTTTTGATGCAGGTAAACTATTGCAAGCTTTGCTCAAGAAAACATATTCTTTAGACATACATATTTCTCTGGAAATCAATTCAACATCAGTAGGTTTTTTCTGCAAATTCATCTGGCATTCAGTTAACTCTGCTCTAGCCTTTATCACTTTCTTTTCAATATCACTGAATTGCTCCCTATTAAGTGACTTCAAAATCTTCTTCAATCTTTTCTGTTTTGCAATGATCTTGTACATAGGAGTACCATTCACATGCTCATCCCAGCTTTCTTTCACTTTTTCATGTTATCCAGTAGCAAAACTCCACATATTGAAGTATTTAAATGGTCTTTTCAAATTGCCACCATCAGAAAAAAGTGAAATCATCATAAAATAGTGTTCTGGTAAAAAGTTGACAGTTGACTGAGGGAAGTTGTCAACAAAATATTAATTTACCAATGCTCTGTCTATATTGCTAAACACTCTATCAGTCCCACTCTGCTTATTGCTCCAAGTGAAAAAGGACCCTTTACTTGGCATGTCTTTCAATATACAAAAATCAACACATTCTCTCAAGTCTTTAATTTCAGACCAAGAGACTTTGGAGCCAATTCTTTCATTAACATTTAATACATTGTTAAAGTCACCAGCAACTAACCATGATTCAGTATACTTTTGGCTTAACTGCATTAATTCATTCCACAGCTTACATCTCTCTGACAAGTCATTTGAGGCATAGACATCACAAAATTTGAAGGTCTTCCTAGAAGAAAGATGAATTACATTCACCAGAATCAGCTGATCAATAACTAAGTGAATGTCAATATCATAAATCTGTGGGTTCCAAGCAAGACAGATTCTACCATTAGGGTGCTTATTGAAATTAGTAACTAAGAACCAGTTACTAAGCACACTACAAAAGATACTATAATTTTTTTGTTTTATTTTTGTTTCTAACAAAGCAAACATACCAATATGTTGGTTTCTTATTAGAGACATTACATCTCTCTGTTTATTTGGGTTGTTAAAACCCCTAACATTCCAAGCAAGAATATTATCCATTTGAGGTTGGATTAAGTACCTGATTTGGAGCACTCGCACCCCCTATCTGATTTTGCTGTGTAGCCACATCATCATTTGCTACTCTAGTCACAAAGCCAAGATTTCCAAATGACAGATCATTTGACATAGATTCCAATGCTGAGAATGTGTTCTGATGTATAATAAGAGGTTGCTTCATCATCACATTCAAAAGAGTGTCAGCATTTTTCTCAATAGATACCACTTCATTTGCAGAAGATACTTTATCATGCTAACAACTAATAGATATATCTGTAGGAGCATTCTCACTTATCTCTGCAACTTTAGGAATCGGTTTCTCACTCGAATTTTGTTTCTGACTTCTGTGTATTAGTTTCAGTCTGCTTCTTCTTTTTGCAGTCAGAAGAACAATGGCCATACATTGAACATACAACACATCGTACATTTGACAGGTTTCCACTCATAACACACATCTTGACAGAAAATTCCTCCTTTTTCATTTCAAAGAGAATAAATTCAAGCACCTCATCAGTTATGTTCATCTCAACCAAAATTCGAGGAAAGCTCAGTTTCTCTCTAGCCATTATTGTCTTGTCAACCCTAACAGGTTTCCTTAGCTTACTTGCCAGTTTCAAAAGTGTATACTTACCCCAATATTTGATATCAAGACCTGGAAATTGAATCCATACTGGCACCATATCAACAGAGAAAGCATTAATCTTTAGCTTAGCAATCCACTGTTTAATAATCACAGGTTTTTTGTCAAACATAGGGAGCCCATTCTTCAAAGCAGCTTCTTTACCTTCTGAACAAAACCTAGTGATAAACACACCCTTTGCTAGAGATCCAATCTTATCAATGTTAAAGTTCCCTCAAATTCTTCTTAGAAATCCCTCCATCACATGTAATGGCGGATTTGACCCCAGAATATAACACACAATACTATTATTCCAATAGTCAATTTCAGGCTGAATATCATCTTGGGTAATTTGGATATTACCATCAGTAGGAAAGAACTCAAGAGTATTATCTTCCTCACTGGGTTTAAACAAAGAACTCCATTGTTTCGATATACCTAGATTTGAAGTGGGTAATATTGGATCTTCATCATGAACAACAGTTTCTGCGGGCGTTACTACCTCTTGCATCCTTGTTGGTTGTGGCAGTGTGCCTACAGAACCGCTACTCAGATTAAATGGTCGAATACCCTGAATTTCTTCAATCGGTCGAATCAATCTTGCATCTCCAGTGTTTGGGATCTGAGTGTTTCTCTCATTACTATTTAATGATTGAGTATTATTTTGATCTGGTGTTCGAGTAGATGATATACTTCTTCCCCTACCACGCCCTCTACCTCGTCCCCTTCGTGCCATTGCAAATTAATTAGAATAACCTAATCGCCAGAGAGGGATTTTTTAGAGAGAGAAAAAGTCATTTTTTTCGCATAAGATGAAAAGTTATTACATAATAAAATTATATAAAAAAATAATTTATGCAATGTCACAAGCTAACTCAATGACCAAATAGCATAGTGATTCTTTTTCATAATAATTACTTCTAAGTTCTAAATACAGGAAATTAAAAGATACACGTTATACATATAAATAATCTAAAATTCTTTTAAACGTGAAACATGCTCCACTCCGGAAGGGCCACATTACATAACTTCAATATTGTAGACTTTCATTTAATGACATATTAAGATATTTTTGGAGGCTCCTAAGATGGTGACTCTCAAGAGGATCATATACAATTGGAACCAGCCTTGCAATGTTTAGACAAGCGGTATTAAACTTTGTTGTAAATGGAGATACTTGGGAAAATAACTCCTTATTGAGACACTTCCATACATCTGAAATAATGTGATTCGCAAATCGTCTTGCTTCGTTAATGGAGCACGGCTTATGTTCCTCTGTGTAACAATCAATAAATGACCCATCTTTTCCTTCTCGCTTATCATCCTACATACGCAAATATAATATTGTGCGCTTTATTTACATTATTTGGAATTTATGCTGAAATGTAGATAATGAGATTTTATATATTTATGATAAATAGAAACGGCTAGTCACCTTGTCGTTTCCCACATCGTTCCAAAGGCGAACAATTGTGGCTGTCGAAGCAACAATGGAAGGTAGGTTTTTTGAAGTCCCACATCTTTCATGGTCTAATTTCTCCCCCAAAAGAAAGAAAGCGTGAGTCAAAACCAAGGGAATTGCTGCACTTAATGTTCCGTTCTTTAGGTACTCCTCGCTGGTTGGTAATTTACCAGAAGAAAACCATTTTGCTTCAATAAGAAATGAGTTGACCAAATCTATCCACTGCACATTGCACAACACATTATAATCTGTTGGTCAGAAAGTGGAGGTCAAATATTCAGTTAATTCTCTAAATTTACGAATTTTTTGTTTTGATAGCATAAATTTACGAAGTATTAAAGGCCATAATGTATCAAAAAAAAAAAAGAAGACATTAGACTATTAGCTAGAGTGAATCGGTGGGTAGAAAATCCGATGGTGGAAATGTCTCTTCTGTTTCAGAGGACATGTTTAACCCTTAAACTTCTTAAACTTATTCTTAAAGTATGAGAAAAGTGACACATCATAATTTTTTGGTCTTGACTCTAGTTATAATATCTACTTTTATTAGTTAAAATCACATAATATTTAACAATAAATGATTTTTTTAAAAAAAATACTTGGGGGTCCCATGTATTTAGTTAATTGTGAGTAGACCTGGCAAAACTGACCCGAAACCGATAACCCGACCCGATTAACCCGAACCCGAACCCGATTAGAACCGATTGTGTAGACCCGATTTCGAACCGAAATCCGAATTGACCCGAACCGAACTAAACCAACTCAATTCAGTCCGACCCGATTTTGGCCCGTATCCGATTTGAACCGAAACCGAACCCGATTTAACCCGACTCGAATATTAACCGAAACCCGAATCAACCCGATTTTAGTGACCCAAAACCGAACCGAACCGATCCAAACCCGATCCAACCCGAACCTGTACCCAAAACCGAACCGACCCGAATGAAAACCGAAGCCGACCCAAACCCGAAAGCATATGATCCAACCCGAACAGACCCGACCCAAATTCACCTTAACCCGATATGATCCGTTTGAATCAAAACTCTACTTTACCAAGTATATCGATTACACCAAAAGACCACGTTACAAATTACATCCAATTATTACAAATTAAAACACTTATTTTTTTAGGCAAATTCATTAAATCATTCAATCAAGTTGAGCGAGTTCCAACAAAAAGAAAGTACTAGTTAAATGACATTAACGTGGCAACTCTTTCAACTAGCGAATCACATATTGCACCTTCACAGATACACCTATTCCTCCCTTGTGAGATCAAAGAAAAGGTCATCATAAATTTATAAAAAAAACACTAAAAAAGCAATCATCACCTCTTGCGGAACCTATGTCCATGAGCTACTGCCTATATATAAAAGGCTGGCAGGAGATGGGGGCAGACTCCAAGCATTGTCAATTAGGCTGTATTTTGTTCGTCGGTAATATTACAGTTCAGTTTTTTTCATTTCACAGTTCAGTGTAAATGCCGCTTGCTCCAAATTTCCCGCTAAATTATTTCACTCCCGCCCATTATTTCACTCCCGTCCAAATAATTTTTTTAAGGAAATCTAATCAGGTCCGAACGAAAAACCCGACCCGAATCCGACCCAAAATACTCGACCTATTTGATATCCGAATCCGAAGAAACCCGAAGAAACCGAACACGATCCGACCCGACTTAGCCCGACCCAATTGGCCCTGATCCGAATAGACCCAAACCCGAATATTAACCGACCCAAAACCGACTCAACCCGATCATCCACGACCCAATTACGTCCGACCCAGTTAAAATCCGACTCGATCCGACCCAAACCCGACTAGAAATTGATATTGTCAACCCGAACCGAGACCGACCCGAACCGAAACCGACCCAATCGACCCGATTGCCAGGTCTAATTGTGAGTACAAGGGTGGGTAGATGGATTCTAAAACTCTTCTTTATACTTTTATAAAACAGGTCCCATTTTATAGGCTTTATACTCAAATATGAAGGTTATACTCTTCTTTAAACTAACTAAAATACAACCAATAAACATGGCAATATGCCCTTATCCCTATTAAATTTTAGGAAGGGAAAGGGAGTGAAAAAAAGTTTTTCATTAACCTGGAGGGTTAGAAAAATTTTCCTAAAAAAAAGTGCACACTTGTTGTGCATTTTTTTTTCGATACCACTTTGTTTTGTTCAAATTAAATGTTACAGTTCAGTTAAGTTAATTGGAGTTCAATTCTTTTTCGGTAAAATTCAGTTTAAGTTCTATGTTTCAAGTTCAGTTCATTTTATTTCACTCAAGTGTTTAGTTATATTATAATTTCAATTTATTCTAGTTCATTCAATTTTAATTCTATCTATATAAGTTGATTTTTCTCTAGTCAAATGTAGTTAAGTAAAGGTTCTTTCAATTAAGTTGAGTTCAGACTAGCTCAGACGAATAAAATAGACTATTAAGGTAAATACTACAGTGTATTTTTTGATGGCAAATACTACAGTGTATTATAGAATGTTATAAACTTTTATATAATAACAAGGGATTAATCCATACCGACTGTCGTAGATAATCTTTTGGATCCCACCCATTTCTTTGTCGGATAATAACGCTAGCATCATTCACCATATCAGTAAGAGCCTTGAAGCATACTTTCATGTATTCGGGTAATCTCTCTGTATCAGCATCTTCCCATCTACGTTGTTTAAAAAACCAATTCACAAATACAAGAATCAAACATAACTGATCAGGCGTAAAATTAACAAAATTGTTGTTCTTATTGTACATACCTGTTGACAGCTTCTGTGAAGAGAGAGAGCTCCTCTAAGGTCCCATAGATATCAAATATATCATCGACGATGTAAACGAATGACACTGTTTTTGCTAGCTCTATTCTTTCCTCGGCCATTTTAGGCCCTGGAAGAGTTCCCAAGGACCACATATACCACTTGAATGGTTGGAGTCTGGCAAATTTTAGCTTCTTACTTAAGTTCAGTACTCTCCCCCACCTAAGCAAAAAGCATATAAATGTATTACTGTATTATAATTAATCGTCTGATGCTTGTGGCTAAAGTTGCTTGATCCTCTCGAAGATGTATGATATGCCCTTTTATGGTCGAAAGTTGCTTAGCTTGATCCTGATCTAATAGATTGGGCTATTTTCTTTCTTCCAAAGATTTGAAAAAATAACAGGGGGCATGGCCGGGTTTAGATTTTGATTTGAACTAGTGCATACAATACATTTGTCAATAATGCATTTTATATGACGATCACGCTTAGCAGCGAGTTAATTAGAGAGCACTAAACTAAAATGTAACATGCCATCGTTTTTGGGTGAACATTAAAGTCTTATAAATGCTGTGTTTTGTCCATCAATATTACTACAATTCAGTTTTTTCAGATCAATTCAGTTCAATTTTTTTCAGCTCAATTCAGTTCAGTTAGTTTTCTCCAGTTCAGTTTTTAGTTATAATTTTAACCGCTTTTAATTTTTCCAGTTCAGAATCTTTCATTTTTTTTTCATTCCTGTTCAACTTTTTGCAGTTATTTTCACTTCAGTACAGTTTTAGTTTAGAATTTTTCAGCCAATCAAAACACACACTAAGTAGCTCTTAGCTTGGTCTATTGGTTAGGATAACTTACTGTGCAATTTTCTGTAATTCATATCTATGTGACCTTTGACTCATGTCAAACTCAATTCGTGCTAGATGCTGCACCTCCTCTGTCCAGTCCCTCAAATCAACGATATCATGAAATACGTCTAAGAAAACTTTGACGTCTTCAAGAAAGCTTTTGTTCAAAATTCTTGCTGGCCTTCTATGGAATGGATTCCTCAACATCTTCTCAATTAATCTAGCCTTAGGTGAGTCACCACTACTGATCAAAGAGGCTCTCAGAAGTTGCTCACTAAATTCTCCTGCTTCATCCAATATATCTTCCCCTTGCATATTAACTTTAGAAGCTTCAAATAGACTCAACAATCCCTTTACATCATAGCGTAATTCTTGTTTAAATTTCCCGTCATTGCGCTTGAATCCTTCAAAAACATCTGGACGAATATGCAGTAGTTAATCAGTCATAATAAGATGCTGTTGATTAATGGCTAAACGAAATCCACATCAGAAGTTCATTTTGTCCTAACAAATTTTTTTTAACCTTTTCTTTTATTTATAGCCTTGTAAAACTGCTTTTCTGTTTATTATGAATTTGTTTTGTGGGACTAATATAAAATTGTCGTGAACTTATTTTTATATATGAAACTGGGCATTAATGATACATCTGAAGCGGGTTCACACAAATTTTATCCTAATATTGTTACTTCGCTTGTTAAAACTATTGAGTTTCTATGGTTAAATTAGAGCCAAGCTTAGATACTGTATTTTTTGAGGGACTTAACGATCATGCCCAAGACAGACTTGGCCCTTGTTCCACAAAAATCAACTTTGACTATCTTTATATACATTGCTGCTATTTACAGACCTCGTTGACTTTTTTAAAGGAACTCTATGATATTTTTTTAATGTTGTAGCTCAATGTACATTTTCTCAAAATTAAGATTATGGATCATGTGGGCAACATACGGGTGCATTACCTAATGAATAAAATATGGTTACTCAGCCTCTATAATTGAGCCAATTGTATCAAAAAAATATCCCTCGTTACATACAAAAATCCGTTTCATGTAAATTTTGTCAAGGGTAAAAACAATATGGTAGATTGAGTTCTAAGTGAACTGTACATATCAATAAGTCTTTGATATATCAGGTGAATTTATAACTAATAATAAATATATTGACGAATGTCATTTAATATTGTAATCCTTTATAAAACACATGTGGTGTAATACATCGACTATACCTAAGAATTATATAGTGTAAAAATATTGTACTTACCCGTGTGGGTTTTAAAACCATTTTGTCTAAGGAGGCGAAAAGAAAGTGCAACTTCATAAAGTTCAGCATCGACATGTCCCCGGCAGCCAAATTTTGCATAATGCTTCTCCAAGGCACCATATATACCATCTTGAAAGTAAAATTCAAGGCCTAACCTTTGAATGGTGTCGATCAAAATTAGCTCCTCTATAGGACTATCTTCTGCTTTACTTCTCATCATATCTTGTATCTTCTTCACGGAATTTTGGAGCTGTTCATGCTCAATCTACAAAAGTAAAGAAAAACCGAAAAACATCTAGATGCATGATACTTATATTCAATATATATAAGCATTAGCATTAGCATTTGCAATATTATTTTTTCATTATTTATATAACTATATAAGTAGAAACTCACAACTGAAATAGGAATGTGATGATGGACATGGCTGGCCTTGCTCTCCTTCGAAGTAGTATACGTTAACACAGATGAACTATCTGAATCTGATTGATATTGAGTTACTTGTACAAGAGATTTTGAGTAGAAAGTGTTACTAGTTTCAAATGAAGCAGATGGTGCAGTCATGCTTATAGCTTGTTAGTAAAAATGTGCCTTCCTTTCTTTTCTTTATTAATTTCTAAAATTGTTGTTGAATGAAAGATGGCTAATGGCTTCGCTTTGGTCTACGGTAATGGGCTTGCGTAATCGTTACTAGCCCTTATAGACCAGAGCTAGCTTAAGTTTTCTTGCAACAAGGAAATGGCAATGCGGTACGAATTTATAATCATAGGTCAGTCTAGCCACTGTAGCTCTATGCCAATTGTCACCGGCCTTTCACCGAGTTTGGAGGAAAACATCAGATTGGGGAAGTATTATCAACGACAAGACAAAGAGGTCTTAGAGTGTATTTTGGTCGGTGGAAAAAATATGATATGAAACTAAACTGAATTTTAAAAAAAAAAACTGAAAACATTTAAATTACAAATAAAACTGAATTTAACTGGAAAAACTAAATTAAAAAAAAAAAAACTAAACCGTAATACTAACAACAAACAAAACACAGTACACTAATTTAAATTGACGCCCTCAGGAGGCAATATGTCTCAGTCCCAATTCCTCCTCCCCAATATTACATTATTGTTGTATGTGACCCCCCCTGATAGTGCCTCATTTTACACGAAAAAAATTCGGGAACTTGTACTGTCACGCGGTGACACTATCAAACACTCAAACCTGAGCCGTGTGGTGAGTTTCACAAATTAGGTAGCTTTGGATGTTTGTTGGAAGTCTATTCTTGGATGCATCATAACTGTATGTACTGGCCACATCAATATTCTCAGATATTCCATTGAAAACTCATAATTCAAATACAAATATCTTCGATAAAAAATATATGCAAATATGTATGTAATACATAACTCTATTATATATTTATATTGTGGTCTCTACAATTGGGGTCGTCCCAACTTTTTCGACCTAGTTTTTACATTTAGTTCTAACATTAAAAAAAATTCATCAATAATTCTCACTAGTTCAGTGTAGATATTTCCGATCATTTATAACTCATAGCTAAATAGCTTCAATCTGGCTGGGTCAGGCTTAGATGGTTAGCTCACTCACAGAGCCTATCCAGTCTATAAGACGCTTGATCGATCTCTTTTCGCTCATCTTATCTCAACATACGACTTCCAATAAGTTCTGTCCAATCTAAGGGAACGGACTAGGCTGCCAACGAAAAAGACTTCACACAGCAGTCACACTCCGTTAATTTCATTTATGATCATTTATAGATCTTGTTTCCTCAAGATATTGTTCAATTTAGTTGAGTCAATTGAGGATTTTCTTAAATTTTCATAACTATTATTATTATTCAGTCTAAATTATGAATGGTAAGTTCAATTCCTTGAAAAGTGTTCTTTTTATTCAATCAAAAACTGAAAAACCAGAAGCATTCACACGACGAGTGTCAAATGAATCTAACTTAAGAGTGTGGTTCATGATCCCCCAGGAGTATCAAATGGAAGCCTAACTTAAGGGTGTGGTTCATGACGCCCCCAGGAGTATCGGATGGAATCCTAACTTAAAGTTAAAGAGTGTTGTTGAGTTGTTCATGATACCCCCACCTAGACCTGTCACTTCAGGCGGGCAGGTCGGGTTCGGGTCGAGTCCATAAGTTTTGAATTATTTTCGGGTCGGGTCAGGTTCGGTCGACCCACCCGGTCAACAATATCTTTTTTATTTTCGAAAAAAAACTCTAAAATGAAAGTATATAATCTATTTAATTTATTTTTTGTACAAAAAATATCACAATGGGTATTTTTAAATAGTGGACGGAAATTTAGAATTTTTAGAATTTTTTCTTAATGTTTTTCATAATTAAAAAAATAATATTAAATAATCTAATTAAAAAATATAAAAAAAAAACAGCCTCAAATTTGTGTACGTGCAACCCCATTACATATGGTATCGATTTGGCTTATTTCAAGTCGAAACAACATCATTTTGGTGTTTTAAAGGATAATAAATAAAAGAAAAAGTGTACGATTTTTGTCCACCTTGACCCAGCGGGTCGACCCTAACCCTAACCCACTTGACCCAGACAATTTCGGGTCAAACAGCTTCGGATCACTTTCGGGTTTGGGTCCAAATTTTCGAGTTTGAGACCCTAAAAAACCGAGTCGCGTCAATTTTTGATGGGTCTACCCCCATCACCCCACATCCTGACCTAAAATATTTGTCATCATTTAGATTCCGCCTTCTTTACTGTCCATGTCATAGGCCCCCTTTGGCAAAATCATATTATGATCTATTTTACAATATTTTGTCTTTTTCCCTTTTACATAAATATGCTCTTTACTAATTTTGTTATTTTCTTTCTCATATTAATCTGTTATATACGATCTACTTTTATTAACTGCTGATTACCCAAAAAGTTATGTAAACCTTGTATCTGGGTTGTATAGTTTTCCTTATTTTATTTTACTTGTAGGAAGTATAGTTTCGTTATTGAAATTGGGTAATAGGAGTATAGATTTTATTTTTTTTAAAAAAAATAAAGATTTTATTAATTCTATATATACCTGTGTTTTTTGTAAAATATTTCACCAAGCATAATTTTCCACATGTTTTACCAAATACTTGTTGTAAATAATTAAAGAATAGAGAGAGGGGAAGGATAGGGGTGCTAACGAGCTAGTTGCACTTGGGAGTAAGGCCTAGTTCGGCTCGCGTTCGTTAGATTTTTTTTCGAGTATAAGTCAAGATTTTTTCTAGCTCATTGATTAATGTAAGAAATTATCAAACTTTATTTTCTTTATTCAAAATTAAATTTCCTGGGATAATGATTTAAAAATGGAAACATGAATTTAATATGACTAAATCAGCCTAATAGGTATGTTTTTCTTCACACTTAGTACCAAATTTCACCACACAACGCCGATTTGAGAGTATTTAGGAACAATACAATACATTTTTGTTCACAGTTGAGACCTTAGTGAAAACAAAAATGATAAAATGCCATGTTTTGCACTAAATTTAAAAAATATATAAAAGTAAAAATCTACACGAGTAGCTCGCGTGTTTTTCGAGTCGAGTTTGACCACGCTTCTGTACCCAAAAGATTATTTACGCTTTATTTTTCCATTTATCATCAAGAAATATTTACACATCCTATTGATGACACTTTATGTGAAAGCCCGTATTTATAAAATATTTATAAATACTTTAAATGTTTTTTAATAAATTTTGTGGAAGTTATTTATTAATTTCACAAATTAATCTAATTTCTGGAAAGAGAGACTTGATTTTGTTTTTAAGTGAGAAATAAATTATAATTCTTTAGGAAGCCTATATATAATGGCTTAACCCATAGAAAGCCCTATTTAGTTTTTTTTTAGACAAATTCCTCACAAAGGTTTTACTTTTCTCTATCTCTCCCTCTCCGTCATGCCGCGAATCAGGCGGGCCCTAACCACCCACTCTCCTCCATCCACCCCTCCGTTCGACGGCTACCACGTCGGCACTAGCCGACCTGGGTGTGTGATGTCGAGTGGAAAACCCCCACTCGACACCAGACACAGGCCACAACGCGTCAACGCCTGGTTGACTCGGCCAGGGCTGAGCTCCGACCAGGACCGGAACCTGTATGGCTCAGCCACACTCGGCTTCGCCAAGTGCGGGCTGAGCGACGCACACTGCTTGAAGGGTTTGGTTTTTTTGGGTTTTTGTTTTAAAAAAGAATTATTTAATAATCCTATTTTATTTATTGTAAATTCTGATTTTATATTTACAATAAATATTCATTGCAGGCATAAGGAGAATCTCATGAAGGTACTAAGTGGGTCATTCTGTAAACAATCTCCCGATTTTTCAGATCCAGGTGAGGTTGCGAACATCAGACTCCCTCAGTACCTATCAAAGATGGGATTAGACTTAGCTGTTGTTGTATTTATTATGTTATTAATTTTGTTGTGTTGTAGAGGACACTCGTTGTGACGATGAACCATTTCCTTGATTGTGATTGAATAAGCTTGGACTTGGGTACTATTTTAATTTGGATTGAGATAATTCATATTATCTATACTTCTACTTTAGTTGACTACGTAGTATTTGATAAGAGTCCCCCCCCCCCCTATTGCATGTTATAGAAAGGCTAGGTGAACTAGAGAACTTACATGATGAACTATAAATTAGAGGACGGGTCGAAACCCCGCAAGTTGGTTATGACAGTTTTGATTGTCAACTGTTATATACTCTATGATGAGATTACAAAGTGATTATTATAATATATCCATATTGCTAACTATTATTGATTTTCCTGTTCTTTGATGAATATAATAACTTGATTTAATATCAATGAATGGATGTAATTATTTCCTTGATTTTGTTCACTACGTTTTGAAGTTGATCTTGCTCTATCTACAAAGTGAAAGACAGCACAGTAATAATGATGCTTAAGCCTGTTTGCCGTTTCATTTTAAAAAAAAGAGGCTGAATTTTTTTTTTTTTTTTGAGAAAAGGGACATGAGATTTTCATTAATAAAAAAGCCATACGGCATCTATATAGAAAATAACGCTAAAACATGCTTGTTCAATTATACTAGTACAAATTTTAACAACAAGACAAAAAATTAAAATAATTAAGCGTGTCGACCATATTTCCTTCAAGGTCTCTGCATCTTTCCGGGAAATAGAGTTCTTCAACACTAATATCATAGTCGCTTGTCTGCTGGTGTTCATACCGCACAATAAATCTTCGTATGTCCGGCGTCCCCAAGATATATCTTGAACTGAAATCATACTTTGGTGAAAATTAACCACCATAGTAACACTAAGTCTCACAAAGGAGCCAATAAGCCTCACAAAGTAGTCAAAACGCCTCACGAAGGAGCAAAACATCTATTACAAAGGATAACTAAACTAGCCTCACAAATGAGTCAAAGAGCGAAATTTATTAAATTAGATTGAATAAATGATAAAATAATAAAGAAATTGAAAGTAGGAAGGGGGCTTATCGATGGTAAATGGCCAACGACAACACCATTAGGACTTCCTAAAGAGTTTTCTAAGAGGGGGTTAAGAGAGGAGTCTTAGCCAAGCTTATCTTACCGCCACTAGAATCAAAATTAACTACGGCTATGGAAGCATTTATGTTATAGAGTTTCAAACAAAGTTACAAGTTGGTTATTCATATGAACAATTCACATTGCAACTCCATTGGGAGTGGGGTCGTCACAATTTTCTAATTAAAATAAATTAAGTATCATAATAGAGCTTAAGATTTTTGAAGATAATAATAATTATTAAAATAGAGCCAAATAAGTATCACAATAGAACTTTGTGTAATTACTTGGTCACTTTTTCAAATTTCTTTTAATATCACTTCTTTCTATAGAAAATAATCACAAACAATAATTGGGTGAACCCATTTGATATATGAAACTGGATATTAAGAACCCTCGACTACTATATAATGAACCATCGGTTACTATATAATGACCCTTCGGCTACAGAATAATGACCCCTCGGCTACACAATAATGACCCCTATTATACAGTCTCATCTATGAAACGGGTTTACACAAATTTTTCTATATTAACAAAGTTGTTTTCTAGTACAACAAAAACTATTTTATAGGCCTTAAGTTTACTTTTGTCACAAAACCTATCAATTCACATTACATATGATGGATTAAACTTCAGAGAAATTAATAGAATGTTAAAGTTTTGATGGGTCACAACTCACAACTCACAACTATCAAATTAAAATGAGATGGAGCTACAGTGTCAGACGAACTAATTGAAACCAGGTGAAGTTATAAAAATGTAAGTAAAAATATAACACGAAGATGAAATTGGAATGAGACAAGAATAGTAGTGGCGTAGCTAATCATATTCAATTAGGGATGATCATTTCAGAAATTTACTCAGTATCAGATGCAGGAAAGAAGAAAAAGCAGACCAAAATGACAGTGAAAATGTAGCAAATCACTGCTAGAAATACCCTTAATAGTAGTCTATAAAACCTACAACTGTCATAGCAACTTAAGTTCACTAAATTATTACGCCCGAAATTGCCTTATCAAACTGCACTAGGCATGACAAGATTGTAGGGAAGGTAACTATTAGCCCGGCCAAGCTCCACAAGTATCTCAGCTTCATGAATCATCGAGTTTTTGACCAACACATCAACAACATTCTGCAGGTAAGGCTCGTCGACTGAGCACTGCTGCCTCAGCTTCTTCCTGCAAACCTGGAAAGCAAAAGCATAATCACCCTTCTCACACAAAAACGGAACGATTGTGATGAAGGTAGTCCTGTTAGGAGCACATTTACTCTTTAACAGCTCAATGAACCACTTCTTTGCGCCTTCCAAATCATCCTTATCGCGAAACCCTTGAATCAACGCATTATACGTAGTCACATTCGGCTTTTTTCCCAACTTCTTAAGCCCCTCCACGAACTCCTCCGCCTTCTTCAACTCGCCTTCCTTCACAATCCCTCGAAGCTTAAAGTTATAGCTACCAACATCAGGAGTAACACCACTATCAATCATCTTATCCCAAACCATCTCCCCGCACGCAAACTCTCTCTTCTCATAAAACGAACACAGTAGCGAATTATACGTAACCACATCCGGCTTAACGCCTTTCCCCTCCATCTCATCCAACAGCAACAACGCATCATCGAACCTCTCCAACTTACAAAGCGCATGGACAACGCTGTTATAACAATCGACATCCGGCACAACACTCAACTCAGCTGGCATTCCCCTAAACATCTCAATAACCTTATCGTATTCCTGACAGTGAGACGCAGCGCCCAAAAGGGCAGCAAAGCAATTAGGCCCATAAGCAATGTCCATGACAGGCAATTCATCGAACATCTTACGTGCATGCTCAAACATGCCAGCTTTGCCATAACAGTAGATAATTCTTGCGGCAAAGGCGGGAGTTTTGACATAGGCTTTCTGGGTATCGAGTGCTTTTTCGATTAGTGTAAATTGGTTGGCTAATTTTAGCCTGTGGATGGTGTAATCGTAAACCCTATGTTGTCTACGGAAAAAGCTTTGTTTGGACCTTGTGATGAACTTTTCGAATAGCTTTTGTGGGTCTTTTTCAGATAAAACTTCATCAATGATCTCAGTCTTTGTTAGCTTCTTTTTGTTGGGTGTTTTTGGAGGGAGATTGACGGTTTTTGGAGGAAGATTGATTGTTTTTGGAGTGTTTTTGTATCTTGTGAAGATGTTATGAAGACGACTCAGCCCAGAAGAAGAACTCATGATTTCTTTTTCTTTTTCTTTTTTTAATTTTCGGTTCTCACAAAAAATGCTTTGGTTGTCTGCCTTGACTAGAAATAAAATAATTATGTCAATATGCATAAAGGCCCGGTTCGATACAACTTAAATTTACTGAACTGAATTAAAGTTTAAAAGAACAGTGCAAAGAAGGAAATAGAGAAATGAAACACTCGAGAAATGGAGCAATTCACAAGGCTAGAACTTATTTTTCGAACTAAGTCGTGTCAGTTTAGGGCGTATTCGAGCATTTGGATATTTTAGTTCTCGAATCAGGCAAAATTAGGTTTTATGGCCAGTTCAATTTAAAAGAATGAGCCTTACTTTGAGCAAAATTCATGTTGGGTAAGTTAAACTAATTTGAATTAGTTTTAGTTTATTCATAGTAGTTTCAGGTTATTGAAATTGGGTTTAATTTAAGTTTGGTTCATTTTAGTTTTGATTTTGAATTGGCTCGGGTTGGAATGAGTTTGCATCATATTCAAGTCTAACAAATTCTGGCTTGCTCATGGCATATTGGGTTTGGTTTTAACCAACAATTGTCATAGCAACAAGCCAACTAGCAAGGTCCAAATTGCTTCTAGTGTACATTAGCAACATACAAGGTCTAAATGCATGCTTTACACTTGGGGTTATTCACGTCATTTATTTGAGGTTTCAGTTCTAGATAATTTGTTCTGAATTGAACTACTAAACAAGTAAACATAACTTAATTAATGATTTAAAAGGAAACAAGATGAAAAAAAATGAGAGAAGAGTACAAATGAACCAAATCAACATATTGACACATATTAGAAAGGAATTTTTATTTGGAAAATATTATGTGGGATTGCCACTAGCTAGCAAACACTTAAAATATAGTTAAATTAAAATTCGACATAATAGAAAGAGATATTAATAAAAGCTAAGAATAAGATTAACAAAATTGAAAGACATGATGACATTAGATTGGAATTTATAAGATAATGCGTAGGTTTTATATTGTTGGACAAATGGTAGATAATTTGATTGTTCTATAGTATACCTAGTTAATTGTATATAAGCATTTGTTTTACTATCTCAACTAGTGTTTTCTTGGGACGTGAGAATGGTCTCCAACAAGGTGGAACCTAAGGCTATGGGAGGATTATCTACCCAAGAACATTGTGAGTAGCTCCAGTGCATACCAAAATTTGTACAGTCAAAAGTAAATTAAAGCTCTTGAGTAAATGTGTCAAAAATGTTTGCAAATAATCTTGATGATTTGTAATATTACAAACAATTCAAAATAGACAATATATTGAACTCTCTTAAATTGACATAGACTAGTTTTACAAATTAAGAAACGAGACTATATATCTAGCTTTTTTAGAACAATAGTATGTAAAGTTTTTTGTAAACTAATTGTTATTCTGCGATGCAGAAAAGTTTGTTGGTTTTTGTCATGGTATCATATATATTATAATATGTTATATTTTGCTATATCTTATTTACGTGACCGGATTGTATGTGGCACTTTTTCAAACTAAAAAAATTGTCATTAACGAAAAATTATTACTATTTCACTCTAATCTTGATAACCTTTTTTGTTTGAAATTTATTAACACTCAAACCAATCAAATCAATCCACCTTATTAATTTACTTGTTAAATTTTAATTCCAAAGTCTTGCCAACCTTTCATGTGTGTACTTTATGTGTACACTGTACAAGTACTATTTACTAATCTTCGTTTGATTTTTGGTAACTTATTGGAATTCAATTAGTTTTCTTGACAACTTGGAATTTAAATTCAATGCAACAGTTAATCTTATTTAAATCTGAATTGTAGCTCATCCATACAAGTATTTGCTCTAGTCCACTTCATTCATGGTTCTAAACATCCTAAGTTTACAAATCCTATTACAACGAAGACATGCATAGAAAAACTAACATAAGTAAAAAAAAACCGATTCAAAGATGTGAGTAACCTAGTGTGAGTGTTCACAATGCTGCTGTTGGAGCAACATGATGTACATGATTATTACCTATTTATCCCATGTTAAATACGGCCATTTCAGCTATAATTTATATGATTTGGATGAACTTTGTGCAATATATCTTCCTCTTCCCATACTTGGTGTGTTTCATGTGTAGGATATGAAGTTTGGTGGTTGGAGATCAATTTGTATGAGTTTTGGAAGATTATTGGAGCTTGGAGCTTTGTTTGTGCCTCAACACCGCCTTG
>ONZK01005134.1:2670-22698 GCA_900322385.1 Pharnaceum exiguum | reverse complement strand
AGAAATATTAAAAAAATACTCAAAAATATATTTTATTTAGCTCCGGTCAAAAATAGGGTTAATTGGGCACATTTGGCATCGGTTTGAACTTAATGGGTATATTTGGCGGTCGGGATACTTAATGGGTATATTTGGCGGAAGGTGTCCACTAAAAAGGCATATTTGGCTGTTCGGGGTACAAGTAGGTGTACCATATAAATTGTGGCCTTAAACATTCTTGTCAAGTACGTGTACAAAACCTGTTTCTACAAATTGTAACTTTAGGGGACCAGACGGACAACATCCACGAACGCTTAAATACGGGTCAAGCCCAAGCCTACCGTTGAATCCATAATTTTGCCTTTCCATCCACTTTCTGCGGTATTTCTTTCCTCCTTTCTTCACAGATGGTAGTGACAGACAATGACAAATAAACGGGTTAAAATCAAAAGGAAAAGGCACAGGTGTCCCAGATTCTAATACGACGAATCTTCGATTACCAATGGACGACGGATTCTATTTATTTTTCGGTTTGAACGGATTCTACTATTGGCACATTTTAGTTTTACCCTGTGCGCGAGTTTATGCAATCAGCCTAGGTTTTTTAGTTAAATTGGTACAATTAATTATTATCACTAAATAACCAAAAGTTGGAGCTGAATTGAGTAAAAGTACACATTTGGAACTTAACACTTAACAGCAACAACAATACAAAACACATTTGGACAATTTGATCGAACAATTTATTAAACTTTTTGGCTGAGGATTGGTGCTCTAAGCCAAATTTCGTCAAAGCGAAAGTATAGACGTATAGTGGCCTTGTGGGACAGTTTAGTTAGTGCTGGAAGAATTGAGTCATTTCCCGGGGGGGTAAGGAGAGGGCCCGACTAACCTTTTGCAGGTCCAAATATTGACCCCAAGTTGGGTAGTTCGGGAACTTCCTGCTTTCACTACAATTATTGTAGTCCAAATACCAAATGGGCCGTGCACTATCTCCCCCTTTTTTTTTTGAGAACTAAGTTGCATGACTATTTTAAGCTCTTCATTCTCTTAAAAAGTTACAATTATTAGGGCTTGTTTGTTTTCATTTTTATAAATGGTTTTTTCCATTATTTAAACAAAAAAGCTGTTTATTTATCATAAATGGTGTTTGGTTGAAAAAGAGAAAAATTATTTATTTTCAAAAACATAATCAGAAAAAACAAAAACAAAAACTTGTCGCTTACTACAAAAACAAGAAAACGATTTTGGTGATTCTGATACTCTCTTCCTTTCTTTTTTTCTTTTTAGTTTTAAACTACGTTATCAAATTTATCATACAAACTTTATCATTTATACAGTGACCCATCATCTACACTCTCCTCCCTCCTCCCTCCTCCCTCCTCAATCTTATAATTACTCCATAATATGCGGTGCTTTCCATTTGTTTTACAAACTCGTATATACGGCGTAGTTATCAAATAGAGCATTCCTTTTATTGGGCCCAGTGCAGTTAGACTAGAATAGTGCTACTGCGATGGTTTGGCTTGGTATGAAAAATCCTCATTTTAACATCACCTAATACCCGTAGGCACTATCTACGACAAAAAAAAAGAGGAAGTATGAACGTTCTTTATTTCTGTTATTTATTGGCACATTGAGCAAAGTGTTATTGCCAACGGTGCATATTCATATGTGATCTTTCGTACTGTATGTGAGCAAGTGGCACAATCCAAACACTGTTTTTGTAAAATTGTTTATAAAATCAGTTTTTCTTCCAAGTATCCAAACATCACTTATTTTGTGAAAATGTTTTTATAAACAGAGAAATAGAAAAATTGTTTATTCATTTTTATAAACAAAAACAAAATAAATAGTCCCAAACGCTACCTAAAACTATCTACAATCATTTTTTTGTGTTGAGAATATCTACTTATTGTAGCATACTCTCACAGAAATGACGAAGTGTACTCCGTACTAAGTACAAGAAATCAACTATACGTTTTTTTTTAACGAAATAGAACAACTAGTTGAATTTACCCATTAACTTTCTTCCCAAACTTTGGAGTACATGATTAATTCAGATCAAGAGTTTCATGTACGTACGATTTTTTTATTTTATGATCAATTCATGTACGAACTTTTTTTTTGGTGTCAATTTGTCATGCATACTTCAATGGATACCGTAAGATCCGTAACCACATAAGACAAGTGAGTGTACCAATAATTTCCCATGATGTTCCAAAAAAAGAAATAATTTCCCATGATTGAATGTTAGCCAGTAGGTCCTGCCTCTATAGAGTAGTACGAGTAATCCACTATATCCCCACCAATAATAAAGACTTCACAGCTCCATTCACTTCGAAGGGTGGGGGTTACAATCTAAGATAATCGAGACACCTAAATTCCAAGCTAGAGCCTAGAGACCAATGGATATTGACAAGATCTTCCACATGAAAGGTGGACATGGTGAAGCTAGCTACTCAAGAAATTCTTCCCTCCAGGTGCTCTACTCCCCTCTATCTCTATTTCAATAACTATTAATATTGTTAAAACATTAAGCTTACTATAGTTTTGACTGTATATATGCACAGAGGAAGGGATCAGACATGGTGAAGCACATAATGATAGACACAATTCAAGAGCTGTACCGTTGCACAACACCACAAAGCCTAGCCATTGCTGATTTAGGTAGCTCATGTGGCCCAAACTCATTATCTTTGATCAAAGATATATATCATGCAGCAGAGGATGCTTATCGTAAGGCATTGATCAACGGCTCCACAACAACCCCACCAGAAGTATCTATGTACCTTAACGATCTTCCTAACAATGACTTCAACTTAACTTTCAGAGCATTGCCAGAAATGTACCATGAGATTTTTGGAGAAAGGGATGGAAACATAACTTTACCGAACAAAGAAGGTCAAAAACGTCCAGCTCTTTTCGTAGCGGCTTTTCCTGGATCGTTTTATGATCGCATCTTTCCTCAGAATTTCCTGCACTTCGTTTATTCCTCCTATAGCCTGCACTGGCTGTCAAAGGTTAGTTAAGTATCGTAATCACTGTAATATTAATTAATCTGTATGTAAAGACGTCTGTAGTATACTAGTATAGGACTATAGGTGTTCACATTACATTTGTCATATGATCGCGAAAAGTAGAAACATGGATATAGGATGACTACAATCACTTGATGCTTTGAGGGAATGTAAGGATGCAGTAACTCATACTCCATTAGTTCCTCTTTTTTTTACCACTTTGATTTGGGACATAGATTAGGGAGAAGAAAATTGACAACAGTAGCCTTATATTAATAGGCATTGAATGAGAGAGGTTGTGTTATTAAACTTAAAAGACAAGGGTGAGAGAGTCATTTCAACCGAAAAAAAAATCCAAATAAGAAAAGTTAAAGAACAAAAAGAAACGGACGAATAAGAAATAATGGAAGAACAAAAAGTAGGATACCACCATATTCAGCATGGATCATAAGGGGATGCTTAATTTTGAAACATGTGGGAGAAAATCCATCAATCAAAATTAAGTATTTAGTCATTTTTACCATAGCTTATGTCCGAATTTTAATAACTACACTTTTTGTTTAATTTTTTTCGACACAATTACTTATTAAGACTCTATCTATATTGATCTTTTACAATGAGACATTTCCAGTGATATATAAGTATCACATGCAACTTCTGAACTTCAGTAGCTAAGTTAACTTATTAAACTGAACTAAAAATAAGTTCTCGAAGATGAAAATGAAACGAATTAGACCTTAGTGTTCATGAAAAAAACTCCAACTTAAAAAATAAATATACTTAAATTGGTTGTAGACATGTTGCCAGTATAGTTTGTCATTGTGTTTCCACTATTCTAAATTTAAAGCAATTATGGGGGAAAGGGGAAGAACTAGATTCTATTCTAACGACAAGAGTTGGGGGAAGAATATTTATCGAGGAGGGGGTAAACGTAAGAGGCGAATCTCCCTGATGCCCCTAAAAATACCCTTGTCGTGGGAGTAGAAAATAACTGAAGTAGTGAACTGTACCTCCTACCAAGTTAAGTTGACATTTGGCAATGAGTAAAAAGAACAGAACTAAAAGCCACAATTAGCAATCCTCATTTTGTCAAAATTGGAAAGATCGTGAAAGAACGGAAGACCGTCATTGACGTGATGTTTGAATATCATCAGCCAATTGGTTACTCATTTAGTGAAGACTAACTAAAAGCAAAAGAATCACAAGGCACTTTTGTGGCAGTTCCTGTTCATTTTATGGAGTTCAATTAGCTATAAAAACTATTTGGAATCCATGTATATATGTACTCGTAGTGATTAAGAGAACAAACGGACCGTAATACCATGAATTTCATATTAATTACATTAGATTTGTAGCACATGAGTTTAGTTGTAGGGTAACGCCGTAACGGTAAGGATATAATGATGGTATCAATTACTAAATAAAAGTCGAACTAAGGAGTACGTTCAATTATAAACACCAAAATAAGTATTTTATTATCATTTTGACAAATAGATTCTCTATGTTATTATTTATTTTTTTAAAATAGTACTCGTAACAAACTACCAAAAGAAAAACTTGTGTACACCTTTTTCATGTGTGAGACGGCTTACTAATAACTAGCAAAAAGTCACTATCTTTGATTAGTATTCCTTGAATGTTATAGACTATTAATAATCCTACATAAACTAATTATATATATGAACATGTGGATACAAGCTTTAGCCATAAACACGAGCGAGACAAGTCCTCATCATCCTTCCACTATACTTTTTTCTGAAAAAGAAAGTCCTAATCATCACTTACAAAAGATTAAACCTTTTGACTTACCGACACAAATACATCTACCAAAATTTTGGCCTTCTAGGGGTACCGTCCAACTCCAACTTCGCTCTTTCCTTTGCCCCGATTGTCTTCCACTTTTCTTGGAATATATGTTGGCATTTGGGCACGGGGCACTTTGTTAGATCAATTTCACAATTTACTGTCAAATTTGAACTTTAGATGTAGGGAAATCAATAATCATCATACGCATAAATCGTCTATAATACCAAAAAAAATCTTCCTTAAGGTTATGTAGTTGTAAATTTGTAATAACTAATAATTAACTATAATATTAGCTATAAAGGCCTCTAGCTCCACAAAAAATATCGTGACATGGCTCGAAGTCAAGTCGCGCCGAAGTGATTAAATTAATTAATAGGAATACCCGAGACCGTACGTTAGGAGGTGCCCTTTAGCCACGCCCAAAGAGAGAGTCTCCCTTTGCCTGATCATAAAAATAATTACTTTGTTTGATTTAGTATGTTCTATGGTATTATTCGATGTGAATGACGTGCGGCCATGCTATTAATGAAAATCTCCCATATCCTATTTTTTAAAAAGTAACTAATAATCGAACAAGAAAAGGTTGAGTCATTTCATATTTACTTATCGTCACTCACTTCTCAAATTTTCAGTGTACTAAACAAATCCAAAAAATACATTTATTTGGTTGACTAAACTTTGTATGAACAGGTCCCTCCTGGCATTTACGACGAACATGGCAAGTCCATGAACAAAGGGTGCATCTACATTTGTGAAAATAGTCCTCAAACAGTGATTAAAGCATATGAAAAACAATTTCAAGAGAATTTCTCACGGTTTCTTCACCTGCGATCTCAAGAGCTAATTCAAGGAGGAAGAATGGTGTTGATTTTTCTAGGAAGAGATAGTTCTAACCACATTGATAGAGGCAACTCATTCTTATGGCAACTTCTTGCTCAGTCCTTTACTATCCTGGTTTCTCAGGTACACGTATTCATGAGGAGTATACAGTATAGCCTTTCTTTTTTAAACGGGAAGTGTCGTGTGGGCAATGCGTACTTAATCGATTTAATTGTACAGGGACGTATCCTGGAGGAAAAGCTAGATTCATATGATGTTCACTTCTATGCACCCTCCAAAGAGGAAGTACAAGAGCAACTAGAGAAGGAAGGTTCGTTTGAATTGGATCGTCTAGAGATGTTCACTATGGAGAGGGCGGAGGATAAAGACATCACCTACGGCATGGCAGTGGCAAGGACGGTAAGGGCTATACAAGAATCAATGATCACCCACCATTTTGGTGCGGACATTTTGGATGCATTGTTTCAAACTTATGCAGCATTGGTGGACGAAGAAATGTGTAAGCAAGAAATTAGACCTGTAACATTCATTGTTACTGCAAGAAAGTTGTAATAAATCAGATCGCAAAATGCATGATCAGGCCAGTTTAGGCTATGTGATCATGGCAGAGGGTAGCCCAATAACAGCCTCATCCGTACTCTTTGCAGGACCCACTTGTAAATTATTTATGCCTGGTAACGGCCCATTCTGCAAATGAACTTTGTTTAAGCCCGTACGCTTGGCCCCGTATATTTCTTGTATGCGTAGCAGCGTAGTGCACTAGTGCGTAATCCTACTGTTACAGATTTTGTCCCCCTTCTCTTTCCTGTAAGAGCGAGGCTAAAGATCATCTTCTTCCATTAATGTATCAACCTAATTGAGAAATGAGTCTTGCTCAAGTTTTAGATAGCACACTTTTGATCTTTAAAGTTGATTGGAGGCTCGATTTTCACCGGTCTCAATGTCTCCTTTACACAAAAGAAATTAGTATCAACCTAAGTTTTAGGTTCAAATAACATATTTCCTTAATTTTAATTGTGAAAAGGATCTTCCAGTTCTAATGTATCCTCCTTCCCCAACCCCACCACCAAAAAAGAATAAATAGAAGAAAAAGAATATGTTTCCACTTTCCAATAGTAGAAGTTTCCTATCAATATCTTAATCGCCGTTCTTCAGGGTATAAGGCTATAAGCAGTTTCGAAAGAAAAAGATTTGGTTCACTTTCTGATATCTGGTGCCCAATTGAGAGGAAATGCATTTGAAAGGTGTAAATTTCTCTAAGTGAAAAAAAATATGGAAACATAAATGTGCCTTTATAACATTGGCGTGTGCTCACAATGGTTGTGACTTGTGAGCATGCTGATAAAGTAAAGCTTTTTACATGGCTAAAGCCAAGGAATGATGAAACAATTGCACAAATTTGTCACCTTTCGGTAAAAATCTACGACTATTTGGAACTTGGAAGTCAAAATCTATAAATCGAGCTTATAGACGCCTCAAGTCATCACTCATTTTGCCTGAATATTTAAGCATCATTAATTACTCCTCCTGATCTAAAATGGTCTTGGCAAAGATGTTCAATCATGACTGTTGAGTGATATTGCGTCAAGAAAAAAAAAGACTGTTGAGTGATGACTGAAGTTACTACACTAAAGCTGATCTAATTTGAAATGAACTAAAATGAAATTGATCTAATTTCCCCTCTTAACCCCCTTCCCCAATCCCAATTCCCAACAAAAGGAAAAATCAAAAAATATGAATTGGAAATTTGAAGTAAATAGAAACAAAGTGAACGTGAGTTTTCATTTTTCCGTACGTACTACTCGTAAATTGAGCTCACAAATGATGAATCGACAGCAGTGAGCTGCATAGCAAAGTACAGTCGAGTCGTGAAGACCAAGAAGTTCTGAATATGATGAGATTAGACATGGGGAGTTATTTGTCTATCAAGACAATTATTGTTTTTGACCATCTCTTCTTGCTATGCCGAGTACACGTGCAACTATGGAAGTTTGTCTATATTGCTCTTCCCAATTCCCAATCTACAGGCTGCTAAAGCCTATAGTATCTCCGTATGCCAGGGTTCAGGGAGCAAGTAAAAGATTTATCAAATTACGAGGAGAGTGTAATCGTAACAATGGATTTTGGTTAGAAATTTAACACGATTTTCCACTAATATTTTTGGCTAGGCAACTAAGCTAGCTACTACCTTGACACTTGTTCTCCTGAATTTGTTTCTTTATCCATCAAATTTAACTTGGTTCAACCTTTTCTCGGTTTATCCCGGCTGAGTTCTGCTGAACTCGTTCACTTATAGTACGATACGCAATCAAAGAAGACCACCTAGAACCTAGAAGTGTGATAAAATTGTAGCATTAGCTTCTTTTCGAGTTTAATATTGTTTAAATGAATTAAATATCTTAGGAATTTTCTTCTCCCGAAAAAGCTCTTTTAGAGTGGTAAATGAACGATTACGAAAAAGATTGATCTATCTAAAACATTGAATTGATTCAACAATCATCTCCATCAATATCTAGTGAATTTATGTGTAATGGTGGGCATGTGAGGCTACGGCAGTTCGGGCCCAAAATAGGCAAAAGAGTGCCTTGAACTTTTATCGTGAAATTGACATAAATCTTCAAATTATTCGTTATGATGCTTTCATTTGGAATTTCCTTTGCTAAGGTAGGAATTAAATTAGTTTAAATGGTGGATCCATGTCAATGGAATCAAACGCTTTGTCATGTAAACATATATGTGGCCATTTGATTGCGACAAAGCACACTAAAACATGGGGTGCCAAGATTATCCATTTGCTCTTTTGTCATACTTTTGGACAAAAAAGTATCCAAGGATCAAAGTTTTCACAATCTTTAATTTGTTCGCACTTCGTAGTCGCACTCACGACAGATGCTTAGCAATATAGATAGTACTGCTAATATTGTTTAATTGAGAAGAGGGCTAGGAGAAAATTAAGTTAATTTGCTTTTCCAAGTTAGTAGGACCTCGATTTGTCATATTATTAGTACTTTGGATAAAAAGACAAGTTTAAAGTGAACAAATTTAGTCCTTGGAGAACGCTTTCCACAAGAGAAAGTACCCTTAGTAATAGTTTAAATTGTTTGTTCAATGGATGTTCATGGTCCTTCTAACATGTAAAGAGGGGCAAACACATATCTCTTTCGTAAATGTACCGTGTTGGCTTACCTGCCAAAGCTCCCTCTGTTCTGCATATACCATCGAGTGAACTTTTGGCAATCTTTATCATCGAGACTCGAGAGGGGTACACTTCGACTGACTAAGTGATTAGTGAGATTGTTCCAAAGTTTGAAGGAATGATCGTAGGTCTAAGGTTCGGTTCGGTTTGTTGCAAGTCCAGTTTGGCTTGAAGCCAGTACGTGTTGTGTATGCATATATTCAGGGTTTACTAATTATTATAACTTATCCAAGGTTTCAATTGTTTTTTTTTTTTTTTGAGAGGAAGGTTTCAATTGTTAATATCGAATAAAGTTTATGGTGAGCTTGACAAAGAAAAACGAAAAGATTGAGCTAATTCATCACGAGTTGGTTCAATTCATTCTCGAATCATGACGAGTTGTAAATGAAACCAATTTGGCAATGCATGATAGTCGAGGCGAGTCAAATAAAGTAACGAGTCTATGTGACTACTATTCTTAGTTCTTACCATCAAAATAAATGAAACTAAACTGAAAATAAGTCTATCAAGCTGATTCAATTGTGCTTGTTGGATTAACTACTATTCTTTTTCAACCAGATTTCTTTATCTTGATGCAACTTGAGTATTATTTGCATATAATTAAGGTATGGTAATGATGATACCTATGAAAAAAAGGCTTTATTAGGCATTAATGGAGAAATAACAACACTAGTATTTAATTTGGCACTTTGTTTTCTATTCTAGTGGGTGCCACTGCGTACTGGTTGAGTGCTTGGTGCGGCCTGCGGACTGCGGCAGATTTCAAAAGCTAGCATAAGCGAGTTTCCCGTACCATAGGCCATTGAAGATCAGAAGATCAATGTTGACAATATGTGGTGCTTTTGTAATCATGGTTCTTTGTTGACAGTAATCAACTTTTAGGTCTTTCTAAATTATATAAGACCACCCTTAGTGGTGAGCTTCATTGGCTCACTCAGTGCCTTTTTTGAGGCTCACTAGTCTTAACCATGAGAATTTGGGGCTCACTCAGTCACTATTTACTGAGTTCCCCGCGCCCGCGAGGAGTGCTCGTCAAAAATTTCAATCACATTGCCCTTTGTTTTCTTGCTGCTGTCCCCTTGAATTATTAGTAGCCACTAGGGAGACGGCCATGTGGCATCCTTTGTCTTTACCTTACTTTTTGTTTTTGTAAGTTTAAACAAGTTTTTTCCTATTAAAAAAAAAAACAAAAAATATTTTAAAAATTATCAAATCATGTAGATTTTCATTCTCTACACATAGACACCCATATCTATATACTTTATTTGTAAGAATAAAAAATTATTAGAATTTAAGTGTGTTAATACTTAAGTGAAATAATGATGTGAGAGGTAGTGAGTGAGCAATGAATCCCCTCACCATTAACAAGTCCAAATTTTAGATAGTCATGAATATGAAGGACAGGAGGAGAGAGAGTAGTGGGTGAGCCACATAAGGCTCACCACTACTGATGCTCTAAAGACAATGCATTTTTTTTAGCCATTTATGCAGCAATATATCTTAAATTACATACGTATTATATACCTAGTACTCTTCTTGTAGGCATACTTGATTTCCTTACAAAATCCTCATGCTGGCTAGGTGAGCTTCATCTAGTGCCTTGTTTCCTTTCAACTTTTTTTATATTTTAGTTCAACTCAAGTGTATTCCATTCTTCTAGGCTTTTAGCTCGGAAATTTATAGTCTAGCTTTGTTTAATAGTTTCACTTAGGCAAAGTTACTGGTAATGTGTTTTGTTTGGTAAAGAGTAGTTAGTAAGAGCGGTTATCAGTCAGAGTAGTTTTGACCGATCAAATTTGCTAATGGTAATGTTTGGTGCATAGTAGTTTAGGAATCAAACTGCTCTAAATCAAATTTTGTTGACTATTGAAGAGTATTTTGTACTATACGGAGTATATAACTGGTAATCGCTAATTGCAAATGTACCAAACAACTCTCAGCTACTAATTGCTAAACAAACCTAGTAACTGACTAACCGCTAACTGTTAAGTACAACTGGTAATTGCTCCTGCTAAGTACCAAACAAAACCATAATCTTTAATTCGACCGGTTATTTCACGATAATTCTTACTTTGAAAATTGATAGGANNNATCCATACTTAAACACTTATGTCTCATAACAATTTAATAAAATTTTAAAGTATTATAAAAATGTAATGTCTAAACTTTGGCTATATAAATATATATATATATATATCAATAAAAATTAGTGAAATTTCTAGTAAAAAATGAAAATAAAATGTTTGATGTTTTAAAAAAAAAAACTAGTTATAAACATAAATTAGGCTGTTATTGGACACAAGTTTGTAAGTACGGATTATATTACCAATAATTTTCAAACTAGAGAACTAGAGACTATTGTGGGTGAATCTACCGAAGTATGAATCATTACCAACAATTTCGCCTTTCACTTATTTACAACTACAATCAGTTAGCATGTTATTAATCAACCCATTTGAATTTAAAATTTAGGTTAGTTTAAATCAATTAAGTGATCAACTTCATACCACGCACATAATGGCCCCTTGTGGCCTTATCCTAGAGTAGAACACAAAACATTACGCATCTTTGCAGAACAATACTTCTATTCGTATCAAAAAAGATCACGCGAGAGATTGAAATAGATATTCGATCTAATTCTACCCAAGGTTGTTACATGTGTAACCACCCAACTACACTACCCTACATTTTACCCCTTCATGTACGTGCATATACACATTTGTAGCATAATTTCTCAACTCTCCAATTCGCGCAAAATACAACATATTTCCCAAAACAAACCTCTTTCTGATTGACATCGTCACATGTGAAAAAATCTTGCCCCGAAATTAAACAAAAAATTCAAACAAGTTCTAAAAGAGCAACAACAACTCGTGAACATATTTTCTTGTTCGGTCCAAAAAGCTTTTCCCCTAACTTTCTAATTTTCACTACTACCAATATACTTAAATTAATCGTACTGTACATAATTTTCCTTATATTATTAATATATTAATAAAGTTCTGCCATTATCAATACGGGGTTGATTGGAATGGTGAACATTAGATTTCGAACACAACCAACTGAACCAAGTGTACTAGCGTGTACTACCCGTGTCGTATCTGCTTCGGTGAACCGAACGGGCAATTAAGCTTGGCCATGAAGAACAACGGAAAGCCTCTCTTGCTTATGAAACATGACTTGCTTAGCAATAAACGCTTCAATTGTCCGCTGAAACTCTTCGTTACTCATACCATCTTCCGCCATCGTCTTTGTCCTTCGCAGTATTACTTTCTCACTCTTCTCCTCTTTCTCATCACCCTCGACTCCACTCTCTCTCCTCACCACCATCACCTTCTCCGACTTACTCCTCTCGTATTTCTTCGCTTCCTTGCTCTCTTCCTTCACCTCGCAGACAATCATCTCCTTATCTTGAAATACAACCTCTTTAGGACTTTCCTCAGGTGGGTCCCTTTCGTCGGAGAGAGCTGAGTAAAGGTCGGCGACGGCATTGTCGATGGCGGCGTTGGTGGTGGTTGAGGAGGAGGAGAAGAGACCCGACTTGGTTAGGAGAGAGAGAACGATGGCGTTACCGAGAAGGAAGATGGAGATGGGGTTGAAGACGATGGAAGAGAGCTTTAGGAAATACTCGCCGGAGAGTCTGACGGCGAAAGGGAGGCGCGTGGAGAACCATGTGATGAATGCGGTTGCGACTAGGATTTCTAGGCAGCGGAAGAGCTTTGCTATGCTCTGTATTTTCCTGCAAAGGTTGTTCATTTTGGTGAGAGAGTGGAGTAGGGGTGGAACGTGGAAGGGTAAATGTGGAAAATGGAAATGTTGGTTGGTTTTTTGAAATGGAGGAGAGAGAGTGGAGTGGAGTGTGTGTGGGGGAAATAAAATGGTGAGCTGAGCCCTCAAGAACGACAGGAGGCTCGGGTTTTATAGACGGGGTTTTGAATTTTTGTATTTTGTAAAGAAAAGGGAAATGGGAAATCTTTGATTTGGAGTGTTTGTGAAGTGTGATTATTTATTGCCGGTTTTATGTCGTAATCTACGGAACAGAAGAGGCCCAAAGTGGTACAATTACAAAACGATGGAAGATTGATTGGCACTTTGGGAGAGTGAGGGGGATGATATGTAATGTGTGCCTATGTGTATTTGTACTTTTGTTAGTGTGACTACTGACCAGTGTAGTACTGTGAGAGTGTGTAAGTGAGAGAGTGGAGTAGAGGGAGGGCATTGGTTAATGGTTAAGGGTTATTGTACTTATTATGACAGTAGAGTATGTTGTAGGGAAACTAGGCACAGCTGTGAAGAGATGAGATGAAATGAGCTTTTTCAGAGAGGGGGGGTTTTCTAGTTTTGTGACACCGTGACTGTCTTGAGTGACTGAGAGTGAGGTGGGGGTTTAGGATGGGGGCCCTTTTCTGATTCTGAATTCTCTGCTCCCATTCCACAGTCTTTGTACTTTGGGTTGCTCTATTTTGGGTTTCGTCTTAGCCTCTTTGGGACTCGTTTACTAAAGTGATCATGATTGATGGCCTTGTTTCGAAAATTAATAGATATCACTAAGAAGATAATAAGTTAGCAGACTAATACGAAAGAACAATGCATGTTAGCAAATATTTTCCATCATTTTTTTTTGGTGGCCTTGTTTGGTTAATAATACTTTGCATTAGTATTTCGCATTTTTATGTTATAAGAATAGTTCGACTAGCTAGTCAAAAATACTTTTGGGTATGTTTGGTAAGGTTGAGCAAATCAGTAAAATACTCTTGAAGAAAATACACTTTAGGAGAGTATTTTTCAAGAATAGTTTACTATTTATCTATTTTGTACTAGAAAAATACCAATTACTAACTGATGCTCCTGCTAATGGCTAGTCAAACTTACCCCTGCTCACTGCACCTCCTTTCTTCCAAACAATCAAGGAATTTCAATTGTTCAAAAGAACTCACCAATTATTCATTTGGATGACATGAGTCCACATGACTAGCTATATGTTACGCTTTTCTTTCCTGGTTCCCAAGCCTATGAATCTACGATCAATACACATCGATCATTTGTGGGGGTAATTACGGATAGCTAGGGACTTTGAGGGGAGATAGGAGGACAATTGAATAGGGAAATTTCACGTGAGGGTGTAGGCAGGCACAAGCCGCGCCAACAGGCCAGGCAAACAGCATCCGTAGACCGTACGCTGTTACGGGCAAGCTAAGAGAAGGGTACCCTTAACATTGGACTGTTCCTCTATTATTCCATTTGTTTAAACAGTTCAGCGTTCACCTCAGCCTTTTCTGTTGCGTAATAGCATTGCGTGGTCCAGACATTCTTTTAGTACCTCCCAAAACCCAATTCTTTAGGTCCCCCTTAGGAAGCATAAAGTGAGCTATCTATCGGAGTGTTTTCAGGTTTCTTACACTGCGTATAGATATTTAGGCATTGATTTTAACTGTGTTCCAAACTTCCAATTGCTATATCATCATGTTTATAATAATTAATCAGTAACTTGTTTTACTTTCACCTCGCTTATCTTCCACCGCCCCACGTTATAGTTTCACTGTTTTCCTTTTCTTTTAGACGTAATCACTGTTTTTAATGTCGCACAACCGGATATGTTAGCCAAGATACTACTATTAGAAACTAGTTCAAAATTTTGCTTTGGACGATCTTACTGTCATTACTATTTATGGCATACCGCAATACCGCATACTCTTATGCCAGTTAATTAATTGAGTAATTTCGTAACGACAGTCGACATTAGGTGCTTCGTTCTATCAAAAACAAATTCTATCCATTATAAAACTAATCCAATCATCGCAGTGTTATGTTAACTCCAATCTGCATGTACTAAAAATAGAGTATTTGTATAGGCTATACAAATGAGGCTACAGTATATACTTATATAGTTTCCCAATCAGAGCTCACATTTGTTAGGAATTTAGCTTCAAATATAACTTCAAGTAATAAGTAATTTAGCTAGATTACTCGCAGATAACACAATAATAGAGTATTTGTAAATTTTGTATAGGCTATACATATGAGGCTACAGACTACAGTATATACTTATAGTTTTCAAACAGAGCTCACGTATGTAAGCAATTGCTTAAAAACTCTGTGGGCGGGCCTGGCCAGCCATGTGCATGCATATAATTCGGCTAAAGACCATATGCAGATCATATCAATGTTTCATCTGAGCAGCTAGCACTCCCAGATGATCAAAATTGAGTAGCTTTCCTCTTCCATCTCTTCAACGTCCAATCATGCATGCAGAGCAAAAACCAGTACCGTTCATTTTCTTTGGTCAGATAGATATTTCTCTAGCTCGTCAACATGCATATCTGCAACCCTGATGAGTCCTGAAAGTTTTTTCAGAACTTGCCTGCCTTCTTTTGAACACTGGATAAGCTCGACGAGACCTAAAGTGGTTTTAACATATATATGGGAGTATCTGAATTGGGAAAAAATATTGTCCGATCAATCATCGTCTCGATCGTTACCTTGGCCTTGCCCTTGTCAATTGGGACTTTGGGAGATACCGATTGAGATACTACAGTTATTAGTACGTAGTAACTGGAGTAGCATTTAATTAGTATGAGAAAATTTTGATTAGAACTCAGTAGTACTTAGTAGGCGCGGTGTAAATTGTGTAGTACGTACATTAATAATTGGTATTGTATAGTTTTGTGGCATTTTTTCACTATTCAAGCCTTGTTCGATCTATAGAGGCTTTTGGTGCAGATGAACTAACTGAACATTAATTTAATTGAATAATTTGGGGCTAAACTGAGCGTGTTGTGAGGTTTGATTAGGGATTTGGGAACGTGAGTAGCACACGACCAACTGTTGATTATTCTCGCGAGAGTGATGCGGAACGGTAGCGGAATAAATGTTTTTCGTGACTCTCAGGAAGTTGTTAATGAGTGAGTCATCAGAATGAGCTGTAATCAAGAGTCCATATGGTGCTTAAGTCAGATAAGTGACAAGAATACATAAATTCAAATTGTAATTATAGACTGTGTGTCCTATACCTTTTTTACGGCTAGATCAAGCGTTATATAGGAGAAATATTAATATTCCTTCTACTTTGTTTATAAGTGATGTGGGACAAATAATTCCCTTTTTTGTGTACATGGCTAGTTATACATACTTCAACTAAACGACTTTGGGTTGAAAAAAATTTGAATTGAATAATTAGAACCGAATAAAAAAACTATAATTCAACTATTCTATAGTTTTTGGTAAGTTATTGAATGTCAAGACAATTCAGCAAAATTTTTTAGTTCTACATACGTAGTATTTATTTGTTCAGTTCAATTATGTTACTTAAAAGCTTAAAAGAATGAACCCTATACTCTACAGACCTAAGCTTGAAATAACTTTGTTCGTTGCTTTTCGTTTTTCTTTTGATGTACGTGGGTAAAGCTCTTGTAGTCTCGTCATTAATTATGTCATTCACTTCGTCGTCTGGCAGGGACGAACAATTATTCAGGAATGTGATTATACCTCACATGCAATGCGAATGATGATACTAACATCATTTGCGCTATATGAATTTGTTTCTACTTCATTGCAATTGCAGTTTTGCAGATCCGCAGGTACGGTGTAAACTATTTTCCATGCCTACTTTCATAGTTTCGTGACTTAGACGACGGACGTACAGTTACTACCTCTTCAACTTCAATCACGAAGAGGGCAAGACGCCTGTCATCTAGTCATGATCAGCGGCTCAGCGCTCATGTTACTTTGAGAAAAGCAAGATGATTTTATAAGTAGATGCTCATCAATGCTCACTATACTGCCATACGGTTATACATATATACCAGTACACCAGCATCCACAAAATGCTCAAATAATACCCTACGTAGTAGAATATAACTATCCATATATATTAGAGCTTTTATTTGGAATCAATTTAGTCTATCTCAATATTCCTGTTTCACTAGGATCCCATTTCAAGTAGACAATTTTTCCTCGATCACAAGAGAGAAATAGAAAAGAAGTCTAAGAAGGCAAATTCTACTATCTACTTGTAGGACACTGGAAATCTGGACACGGTTGGTCTCCGTAAGGACAACACCATGCTTCTCCAATTTCTATTTTCAAAGAATATTGTCGTAATGGGCTTCTAGCCCTCCTTGCACACCAAAGAAATATTGTCTCAATTATCAGAGGGATATGATTCTTGCTATTTGCAGCTTTTTGATGGAACAATGGAGAGGAATCCAATTTTGTGGTTTTATATCGATCTATTGGCATATATACTCGAATTTTGCTGATCATAGGATAAACTTGCAATCTTGCATCATGTACATGTGGTAATTAGAAGTCAGAAATAAAAAAGAAATGTTATTAGTCATACGAAGATTGTTATTAGCATTTAGCAATTAGTCATACAAATATATATTCATATTAGTCAATACTCATATAATAATTTTTAAATGTAAATTAATAAACTTGTGCGGTACTACTGTACATATACACCAAATTCACTATGAAAGTTTGAACGTGTGGCAGTACGGCATATCTTTCGAGAAGGGAACAGAGCTGCTAATTGGCTTGTCAACTATGGTCGATCATGTAGTACTAATGTTGTATGGAATAATTCCTGGTCTGAAGAGTTGGATACAATTCTTCAAGAGGATAGATTAGGAGTTTGTCTCGAGAGGAGACACTCTTGATCCTCCTACTCATTCCTTACCTTTTTTTTAAAAAAAAAACATCACTATGAAAGTACTTTTTAAAAAAGTAGTAAATCTTTTTTTTTTTCTTCACATTTTCATATTAAGGCCTTTCTTTGCAGAGCAACAAACCAACTTCTGGTATTTCTGCAACAAATGGGGCATTGGGTTGGAAATAAATAACGATGTAAGGAGGGATGAGGTTGAGAAGCAAGTGAGAGCGATTATGGAAGGTGACAAGGGTAAACAAATGAAAATCAAGGCATTGTATTGGAAAAGGTTGGCCGAAGAAGCAGTTGCTAGTCCTACTGGGTCATCCATCATGGATTTTGGCAAGCTGATCAACCAAGTACTTGTTCCCCTGCAATCCAAAGGCAATTAACGATTCTCAAAAAGGATTCATCCTTTAAAAAAATTTTGTAAAATAAACTGTCTCTTTCTGTGTTCTGATTTAGCCTTTATGTATGTGCTTCGGATCCAACCCACATGTATTGGGCCATTGGCATTGAAATCAAACTCTGCTGTTACGTTGTTTCTATGTTTTTCGTTTTGAAGGATGGAACAATGAGAACCATATGTGGATAATGCTGGAGGTCTAAACTTTTAGACCTCTTCACTAATCTCAACATTGACATGACAAATACATGTTTTGTTAGTAAATGACTAAATGCACAAGGCTTACACCAAAAAATAAAAAATAAAGAAATGCACAAGGCTTTGACAAAATAAGAAAATAGTAGGACGAGGAGCCATAAAAGAACGTAAAATACAGAGGCAATTAGAAAAACTATGACTATGGGAGGGGCTTGATCAATAATATTGTTAACACAAGTGAGTAAGGCAACTTTTATTGGTATAAATTAGATACAACTCTTTACTTTCAACTCATTTTTACTCTCCACAATATTGGTACTACTCTATTTGAAACTCCTCTAAAGTTGTATCTTATTTATAAATATTAGATAAAGATATTTTTTTTAATAATTAATTAAAAAAATTAATGTTGTCATCAATTATTACAAAAGTTTTACCTTCAATGTCATAAGAATTTGTAAGAGTTGTAAGTAGAGGTATTCATATGATCATATGAAAACCTCTATTTGCAACTTTACAAATGATGCACCAAGATTATTGGTGCAACTAGGGGTGTAAAGTTGTAAACGAGTCGAGCTCGAGCCTCATAGGGCTTGGGCTCGGCTCGCCAATCATCGGGCTCGGCTCGTTTAGAGCTCAGGCCTGGTTCGAGCCACGTTAAATTCGAACAAATCTCACTTTTTTTTATTTTTTTTATATAAATTATAAACTACACTAGATATTATACTATTAAACTTGTATTTATTAACACAAATATATTATGACTCGAAATTTGACTCATATCTCCAATTTATTAAGTATAAATATTAATTATTTTACCCATAAAAATTAATAGAAATATATGTATTATTGAAAATGTCATGTAATTTTTTAAGAGTCCAATATTGATAGGATTTAGATTATTGATAATTTAGTGTCAAAAAAATTAAACAAAATTTTAATTTAACACATTTTAGTTCACTTTAGTTGAAAAGAACATGTCCAAATTCTTTTTGATGTAATTTCAAACCGTGCAAGTGCATTATTATGGCTTTTTTTATAGAATGAATAGTTTTTCTGATGGAATGAAATATATAAATGTAAAAATTTATATCTCTCTTTACAAAAGTAAAAATTACCCAAATAATACGTTATGGGCGAAGCCAATCATTGAGATGTTAGAAACTTTAGTATAAAACAAAGGGAATCATTGAGCTAGTGCCACTAATCACAGAGCTGAGAGCTGATTCTACTGCAAAAGGCCAGCCACCATAATGAAGAAATGGGCATTGGGTTAATTTGCAGATCGAGAGTATCAGATACCATTATAGTCACCTTCAATCGGTGAGAAAGTTTGTGATAGAGATGTTCTAATTCTTCTGTATGGATGGTTGTTTCCCATTGTGAGTTCTAATTCTATGAAAGTATGAAACCATAAATCCCATAAATTTTCCTTGAATAGTATTACAAAAGGAGACTTTCAGTGTCAGTTGCTTTTTTTTTTTTTTTGACATTGAATGACAGTTGCTACTTGTGGTGGAGTCTGGATCCTCTAGGCCACTTTTGTGTGCCACAATTGTGTGCCAAAGATTTTGATTGGTTAGAATTATTAAAATTAGTTTTAATCTTAATACGTTGAAATTATTTGTGATTTGGCCCCTGTCCTATTCTTCTTCATTTGCAATACTCATCCCTCCTCTTTTTTACTTACAAAGTTTTGACTTTTTTTTCCTGGGTATTTGTTCATGCCTCGACCTCTCACTTATCTACAGTTTGCATATTATAAACGTACCAAAGCTTAATGATGTGCAGAAGTTGGACTTTCAATCTGAAAATTCAATGTCAGCCAACAAAATCTTACTTGTCTCTTATGTCTAAGAGCATAACATTCTTTCTAAGGTATGTCAAGAATAAATAAACTTTTATACTCGCAGAAAGTTGTGATAAAAGAAGT
>ONZK01005133.1:7533-18432 GCA_900322385.1 Pharnaceum exiguum | reverse complement strand
AATGGGAGATAATGACTTATCACCCCTCCTTACACTTACGATATCAAATCACTCTAACCAAGTGATGAGATTTCTATGAGCATGAAGAGGGATGATAAATCATTACCTCTTATTTGATGTCGGACCATCCGAAGGGGCCCTATCCCAAATTACGGAGATCCACTCCTATCCATTCACCCATCTATTTCTAACTCCCATCTTATTCAAACCCATTTCATTCAAACTCCATATGAGCCAAATTCGAAGAGCTATTTGACATACTTGCCAAACAAATCAAATCGACCCTAACCGATTCCGTCTTACGAATGCAACTATGCATGGGCATGGGAGACCCACCTAGTTGTGATTTGAACCCCTACAAAGTCCACTTCGATTCGATTTGCCAAAGCAAGCTATGGCAATTATCCTTTCCCTTTATCCTTTCCCTTTTGGTTAATATGATGATCGTAAATACAATCCCTACCCAAGTGGATTTCCCGTAGTTAAGATGGGGCCCCGGGTAGAACTACGTGGGACTTTGATTCCCAATGGATCCCAAGTTCAATGGGATACGTAGTGCGGTTCAATTTCAAGTCCACCACTTGTAGATAGCAAGTCGGTTTCTTTTTCTATTCTGCCTTGTATGTATGTGTGCTATATGATTATGTGCGAGAAACTCATTTTTAGAAAAGAATGTTTAGGTATATACGTGTTTAAATAAGCTCAACCATCGAAAGTTCTTTATTGGATATAACACATTAGTACGTGCCCATACTTAGTATGGAGAGGGAGACGAGTACTCTTACGTTTGCACCCTCTAACCTAGACCCTTACCACAATCTCTGGTACGCTTGACTGGTTGATTCGAGATAGCCTTGTGAGTAGCTATGGAGTTAACCTTCCGGCCTCTTATTTAATCTTCTTTGAGATTATTAAGTTAGAGTCCACCCCCGTCCGATACCGTCCTTAACCGGTTATAATAAGAAAGGTGGCGACTCCAAGTCTTTCAATGACAATTTTCCAATCCCGTGGGCGTATTTCTCCGAATTACGTATATCTCCCCGAATCGACGTGTATGAATACTCCGGTATTGTACTTGAAGAATTCGACCGGCCCCCACAACACCTTCAAAAGATGTAGAGTGGGATACAGAAATTTGCGCCTTAATAGAGGATTTGCACGGCAATGGGGATCCTAGCACGTTAATATGTACCACACCAACTAACTGTCCTAAAAAAGACCAACCTCCTTTTGACTTTGATCCTTATTCTAATTTACAAGTCAACACCATGCTTAGGAGGAAGGGATACATGCCCGGCTTGGGCCTAGGGAAGAGAAGCAAAGGCATACATAATTCGTCACACCTCCAACCAATCCTTGTCAATTTGGTTTGGGGTACGAACCAACCAAGAAGGAAATAACCGATGCTATTGCCCGAGTGAAGAGACGTAGAGCCAGCAAGTCATTCTTACGAATGAGGCCTTATGAACTTACATTAAATGGGCATTTCTTGCAAGAGGGAGATGTTTATCCTTATTATGGCTTCCTAGCAGGGAGACACTCATCAAACGCGGATGCGTACATACCGGGGTTCGAGATTTTCCACGATTGCTACTTCATTAATGAAAATGCCCAAGAAAGTCCCAGTAAGGCACAAATACTCACTTCCGAACACTCCATGTTCGGCTTATTATTCGGCATGGAGCGAAACGATCCGACTATCGTTCAAGATGATATTTCAGCAACTCTCCTAGATAGCAATTTCGACCCCGCCAATTTGATCATTACCATTCCCAAGCTAAGGCCTAATGAAAAATGGCAGAAGAAACACTCATGGACAACAAAAGAAGGAGAAAGGTTCTCCATTATAATAGGGGATGATATCACCGATTCGGATTCCGATCCGGATAGCGACACCGACAACAATGAAAGCAACCAAGAAGAAAATCCGAAGGAAACAAATTATGATAGATTTAAAAGCAAAGATGGCCGCCATGACAAGTCAATTGGAGGACAAAGAGAGATTATCTTTTCTCTTATCCCTAATGAAGCACCAAGATCACCGATTGACTCCATTGATACTTCGGAAATTAGACTTCAGTTATCCAGACTTCCAAGATACCAAGGAAAAGGCGGTCCCACCAAACACACCCAAGAATTCTTCACAAGGACAACCGCCATGAATGAAAATGCGGATCTCTATATTCATCTATTTCCGCATACATTAGAAGCAGTGGCGGCAGCGTGGACAATCATTTACCCGATCGAACAACCTCCGATTGGCAAACACTCTCAAATATCGTTATGGCCCGATTCGAGTACTGTCAAGACCTTCCACCATACTAATATTGAAACAAATGCATAAACCCACTGGCTTTATAATGCAATTTCTCCTCGTATATTATCCGCTTTATGTATTTCCCGGAAAAAAAAGGGACCCACTTGGCTCCACAAAAAACGGGACCCACTGGCTCCTCTAGAAAATTCTCATTGGCAAACCGAACTACATGCAATCTGATTCTTGAAAAGGATATGTAGGCAACCTTTGCAAAAGGCCCCATTGCAACAAAATAATACTCCCAAAAATACTGGTGAATTTTCGCAAAATTTCATATAATGCAAACATCATCATTCATTCGTATTATTATATCATGAATATCGTTACATTTATTGCTTTAATTGAGGGGCTAAGTGAAAACCCGTAAAAGGGCGCTTAGGCAAAAAGAGAGAACGAGAGATAAAGTCTACTAAATCAATGTATTTAGGCAACAATAAGGACGACACATAAAGAGTGGCTAAGTGAAAACCCGTAAAAGGGCGCTTAGGCAAAAAGAGAGAACGAGAGACGAAATAGATATTTATTAATAATAAATGGACGGTTCACAATTTCTACCAAGCCTTATTCTTAGAAGACTTCCACAAATGCAACCTATGCCTTATTCCTATATATCATATGATTAAAGCTTTGGGAAACCTGGAAGTTACTCCATCTTCTCCTTGCCCTTGCTCTTGGAAGACTTATCTTGATCCTTGCTTGGGGGCTCTTTATCACTACGTTTCCATACTATGCCTTTGCTATCGGAGATCTTTAGAAATTTTTTCTTCGGAGGAAGGTCTTGAACGATTTCGGTGGGAGTTTTCTTCTTGCGGAGTGGACCATCAACTTTCACAAGGCGATCCAGAAGAGGACCTCGATCTAGAAGAAGAAGTTTCGTGATCATTCTTCCTTTTCTCCTTCAAATTATGGGCTTCACGAGACTTCCGTAGCACGGCCTTCAAAAGACTTCCAATAGGAACAACCAACTCAGGAGAAGCATCGTGGGCCGCTTCCTTGTTCCGTTTTTCAACCTCTAGAGCTCGCTTCATTGTCTCACTCTCCAAAGCTTTTTTCTAACGTCAGGGGTAGAGGAGTTGATCCAAGACAAATATTCAGGAGTAATGTCTACACCCTGAATACGGTGAGGAATTACCCAATTAGGGGCGGCATTCCACCATGCGCTCCACTGCTTCGCATTAGCCGCGGTCAGCGTGTTAGGAGTCGCAGAAGTCATATCAGCAAGAGGAATCACTTGCCTCATTCCATATTGGCTCAAGAGTCTGACCGGGAAAATATAAAGACATTGTGTTAAGCAAATAAGGACATAGTGGTTCACTCTATCATGACAACCTTTCATCATCATGATCCTCCAACAAGGGATTATCCACTTAATGGCGGTAACAGAATCCAGGAATTCCTTCCATTGCACAGCATTCCAGCGAGGAAAGGCCCGACCTTCGAAGCAACATAGAAGATACGTAATAAGAGGGAGGTGGATTAAGAAGTTCAAGACGTTCCATGAGCCAGATCTACAAAATAAAATATACAGTTATATCCCGATCACATGAAGCAAAGAGGAAAATGTTCAAGGATAAGGACATTCACCTGCAAGAGGAAATGGATACCGGAAAAGCTACTATCAGGATCCGCCTGCATGCTGTCAAGACCTAAGATAGTTTCTCCCACCACCAAAGGCATAATAGAGCGCCCGTTTGATATCTGATTCACCAAGCTCATAATTCTTATATCCCCTGAATTATCGGAGCCATGCACAAAGAAATATCGTGCCAAGAGACAAAACACTAAAGCCTTCATCTTGTGTCGAATGGTCAAGGAGTTATCGGGAAGAAGACGAAATTTATTAATAAGCTTGAGTAACTTCACTTCACCATCCACCAGCATATTGTTGGCTTCCACCTTTTCCAAGCTTAAGGCATGCCTAAAGACGGAAGCTTGATCATCACCACAATTAGGAAGTGCAGGAGGACCAAGATTGGGGAAACCCAAGATCCCACCAAATTCTTCAGGAAGAGGACATATTTCATGATCCCCGAATCTAAAAACATGCTTGCTCGCATCCCAAAAGATAACCGCTATCTTCAAGAGGTCCTAATCAAAGACAGAGTGACTAAGGAACCTTATGTGTTGGAGGTAATAAGAACTGAACACACTCAATTCCATCTCGGAAAGAGAAGCAAGCCACTTAAGAAGAGCTCCCATGATTATGTGAGAAGAGAAAGTCTGACTAAATTTCTTGGAGAAAAGATGTAATGACTCGAGTCAAATAAAGACAATTTATAGTCGAACAAGGTACACCAACAAGCAAAGATTCACGTACCAAAAACAGGATCAGCCCAGTTCAGGCGGCATGCGCCAGAAAATCAGCAAATCCGGAAATAAAATCCGTTTTCTGTTCTTCACCAAAACAATTTCTTTTACCATATTAAGCTTTCCTATGTGCAAATTCGTGACTATAGCCTATATTTATCACCTTATTCTTAAATTGAAACAAATAATGAGGCGAAACTTGTAGATTTTCAACAAATCCGGATTGTTCTTTTGGTCCCCTTATATTTTTCATTATACTTTTCAAATAAAATGTGTCTTTTATTGGTTTTCAAAATGTTTAGTCACATTTAAGTACCCGTGTCTAGGGAATGATCCTCAAGGCTTTAAAAATACAAATAGAAAACAAAAACAAATACAGGTTGCGGTGAAGATCGGATATCACTGTTTGGTTACATTTACATTTTGCTCCTACAAGACGCTAAATATAAGTCATGGCTATCTACAACCTTGAACATAAGAGGCCAAACACCATGATGGTCCACGGGCAATCTAGAAACGCAAGATCTCTCCTTCATAGTCACAAAGTCCATAGCTTGATCAAACGAAAGAGTCATACTCGTTCCCCTACAACAAGAAGAATAAGCACTAGCCTCCCATGACAAGAACTCCTACCAATTGACACTTACAAGTCAATACTACGCATTCCCTAGTATAAAATTGAGGTATATCCCAAACAACAGCGCAAGACAAAATTCAACATTCTATTACATTCAACAAAGTGCTCAACGACCACATCCAGGCTTAGAACCAAAAAATTTCATCATCACAAACTTTTCTGAATTCAATTCCTTACGAATATTCATCATTTTCTCCATACAAGATCAAATTCAAACAATATTTTAGCCAAATATCATTTCTCATACTTCAATTCACAAAATCAAACTCGAAATTCAAAATAACCCGAATTTCCATGATAGAATTCTAAGCCAATTCAATCAAATTTGCCACATTCAAGTGATATTTTTTCGAAGTATAATATACCCATAATACACATTACCTACAACCATCCTACAACTTCATTTTGCAACAACTCATCCCACAAGTTCCAAAACCCAAATTAGAGCAGGTGGAGCATATACAAGTACAAACATGAAGAAATAACGCGCAAGGAAGCAAGGAACAAGATTACTTACATTGTATATTGCAACAATACAAAGTACTACAAGCATATGCCCTTCAACTGGGGGCTCATGGCGTTGCTTAATTGATTCCTCACGACATTTTCACAAGCAAGTTCATCACCGAGCGGCACCGCTATTATGGCTTTTAGACATCTTATAAATGCTTATACTATGCACTGCCTAGTACGAAATGCTCATGCTAAGCTTAACACTACACGAACAAAGGCTCCAAACTCAATCCCGTATTTGGGCCTATCCCTATCCGGAAAAGTGCTCAAACACGTCCAAAATTGAGTTTTCAATGCAAAAATCATGCCCATTGGTTTATATTTATCAATACCTAGGCTAGTTTTAGCTCAAACAAATCCAAATTGGTCGAAACATGCCTCACGCAAAAATACTTCCGCAAATTTCTATATCTTGAGTTCACAACTTTGCAAAGCAAACTCAATATTGCATTTCCAAATTAAGGTTCTTAGCTCAATCACAAATCAACCGAGTACCTCACAAAATTGCCACAATAGTGATGTAGTGCAATGCACAAAAAGCCTATCTTATTATTCCATTTCATCTCCTTATAAAATTATCACAAATTCACAAAAACCCCAAAATTTGGAGTTCGAGCAAAGTATAATCCATGAGAAAGAGCATGAGCAACATAAGAGAAAACGAGCAAGCTTGGGTACGCAAGTCTCCTAGTCGAAGTAAAGCAAGAACGAAGTGCAATAAGCAAGTAAGTCCGCTTTGCAGTCTCTCCAAATCCAAGCAAATGCGAAGCAACAAGTCGAGCCTAGTGTGACATGTTGGGTCCACCACGAGCACATTCAACAGTTCCGCACCCCAATTTTCCAAATTGGGGGCTCCTTTTAGCAATCATCATTCCACATCAACGGTAAGTGCCAAGGTACGTTTTCAAATTAATACTTTCAAATTCAATTATAGTGTTCATTTTGGCAAAATCACAACATTTCCGCCTAAATATTTAGTGTCGGGAATATTACACTTATATCGCACGCTTTGAACTAGTCAAAGTACAATCCTGAGGCAAATAAGCCTATGAATATTTTAGATTGAGCACGAAACTCACAAATATGCACAACTAAAGGCGAGCTAGCCTTTAACCCCTAAGTACACTAGATAATGTCTTTTTCATTGAAGCGATGGAAAAGATATTATTTAATATAGAAAAGCATTCTATATTGAACAACCCCAAAAACAAGTTCATCTTGTTTAGGAACTCCCTTGTGGATCGCGACCACATGTGAAATAGTAGCCTTATACTTGGCTTGAGCAAATAATGACTTTGTTACAATAGTAGAAGTCATTCTTCATATGGGTGATACCTCCCCTATGAATTTAACAGTCCTGGAAATGAAATACATTTTCCTTGGCTTTAGCAATTAGTGTTGACGAACAGTTGAGCAAATAAACAACCTTTTAGTAATCATGTCCACTTGCAAGAAGAGCTCCTTGCATTTGAACATTTAGCAAACAAACAAAATTAGCAATTAGGAACTAAGTGCATTTTATATATTTTTTTTTTTCCTAACCCCCTTTGCATTTATATACTATTGTGCACTTTGCTTTTACTTGTCTTGTCTTTTATGTTTTAAGACAGGTACTTACAATACTCTTAGCAATTAACACCGAGGTATGTACACTATGCTAACTTGCACGATTATATTCACTACTAGAATAACGTTCAATAACGATAACAGTCTTTACTCGTCGTTAGAAATAACAATAACGATGGAAATAATTTTTTTCGTCGTTAAATACGAATATTAACGATAAAAATAAAACAGTAGATATGTTGGTCGTCATTTTTTTACCTAAGGGACAAAAAATAGTTAATTCCTATCAGACGCCTACCTCCCGTTACCTTTTTTTCCCACTTAAAAAACACCTTTTCATTTCATCCCCTCCACAAAGTCACCACTCACCAACCCATTTCCCCTAAAACAACACCTTACTCTTTCTCTTAATCCTCTCTGAGTTTCTTTCTCTCTCCAACACTTCATCGCCGATATCGAAAGATGACGATTATCATCATCAAAGAAACACAACGGAAGTACTGCAAATAAATGATGTCTTTTGGTTATTTGTTTTCAATTTCCACTACCAAGGTTAAGGTTCCCTCATTATCATATTCTCCAATATTCAAATTTATCATTTTGATTATTGTTTCATTAATAGTTTAAATGCTGCGATAAACATGTGAGCTATGTTGTTAAACTGAATGTCATTATCATTCTTGTTATTTTTGCAATACTTTTGGTTAGATTAAATTGTGTAATCATTTGGTTAATTTTGTAGATTTAATTTGATGAGTCATATAAAAAAAATAATTTCAGGTTGTAATTTTTGTGGTTTTTGAATTGGGCATACCTGTTCAAACGAAATGGGAAAATTTGGGGAAGTTTCGTCTAGTAATGATCTTGGTCTAATATTATGGTTTTTGTTCAACTAATAAAAAAGAAAAATGTTACTTTTTTCAAATGTTGATAAAGGGCATGAAGTGAAACTAGTGAAAGGGAGTTACGGAACTAAAGTTTTGTAAGTCTGAGAAATATTTGGGAGTTTTGAAGGTACTGTAATCGATTGTTTCTCAATTTCATTGCAGAGAGTGATTTACCCATATGCTTACAACTACATACGGAGTATGTATGTTTGATAAAAAGCAAAAGAGATCTCTTTCTAATGGGTACCCATTATTATGCTGGAAATTTTTATTTAAATTGTGATTATTTGATTCTTTAATTTCGTAGTCATAGAGTTGTGTCAATCTGTCCAACAATTTCAAAGCCATTTCTTGCTTTGGCTTATTCTTAAGTGTCATCTAGGGGTTCTTTTCAGAATCCCCTTTTCCTCTAGAACAAAAGGTACGTTATATTTGTTATGTAATAGTAGTCATTATAATCTGTTGGGCTCTTCGGTGTTATCTGATTAGATATAAGATCAAAAGAAAAAAATCAATAGTACTCGACTCCCTATTTTTTTTAGATAAGAACTCAACTCCCTCTTATCAAAGATTTGAGATCATCAATCCAATGGATTAGTCGTCTGGCATTGGCATCGGTGTCAGTAGTGGAGAAGAGTGAGAAAGAGAGACAACTCCAGGACTCCATATCATCGACCATATTAGTGATTTTGTTTTGATTAATTTGTTTGTTTTCTTTATATTAAAATTTGAAATAATGACATGTTTAGATGATTTGGAGAAAGAGAAGAGCCTATTGGATGAGCAATGGCTTAGGATTGTGGACTCAAGAGAACAATCAGAAGCACTACTGGAAGCTCTCTAAGTCCACTTGAGGTTTGATTATTATTCTCTAAATTAATTATTTTGTATTAGAGTAGTCAGTAGCTATATTGGATTGCATTATATTAGATTGTACTTGGAACTGTGAAAGTATTTGATATGACGTGATGACTAATATGGGACACAAAGGTTCTGGTTAGTGTATCTTTTATAGAGAGTTGAAGTTGCAGTATTGACATAAAGGCGTTATCTTTCTTCTGAGTATTGTGTGTATGTTATCTGGAAGTTTCTTTATCTTGTAATAATTTCATTGTCTCTGCCGGTGTTGTTGTCCTTGTGCTTGTGTCTTATATGTATTCTTTATGCTTGTACATACAAAGGAATTGCTTCGGGTGAAGCGACTTGTCTAGCAATGTTAGCGAAGTGCTTTTGAATTATTACATACCAGTTATTTCATAATAATAACTTAGTAGTAGGCTTGGCTATTCCTAATTCTGTTATGGATCCAGTTTGTGGATCCACGTCCAGGTGATGTTATTGTTGTTTTTTTGTTATGATCCTAGGGGAAGACACTTTATGGCATCTCACTTGTGGCAAAGCTAGAAGTGTTATATGAAACGGATAGAAGTATCTGGTAATTTTTTTGTTGTGTTGATTGTAGGCTTGCAGCTCTCACAATTATTGTTATCAGCTTCGAGTCATTCCCCGGCCATGATGGCCAAGTATGACCCATGTCGTGTCAATTAAGTACATGGTCTGCAGGTACACCGTGGTGATGTGCCCAAGGATATGTACTTATTTCGACTGTATGACTCTCAAGTGAATTCGAGAACCTACCTTGCTATGGTCCATAGAGCTGTGTGCATGATTTGGAGCTCCACTTAAGAGTTGCTGAAGTTATCTCCAGGATTGACCACAATGCAAGTTCTACGGTTCTACCTCATTTACGTGAAGAGGGTCCTTGCTCATTGGTACGTGGGTGAGAGTATCAAGGAGAGCTGTTAGAGGTTTCTGAGGACCTTGCTCCCTCCGTGAAGCACTATGATTAGGTAGGCGCTTAGGGTGCTTGTACTTTAGAAACTAAGCAAGGCATGAGTAATGTAATGTGTAACAACATTGTATATTTGACTAATGTTTATTTATAATAAAATAAGTTGTTTTTCATTTTAGTCTTTTATTTTAATTCTTTTGTTATTTGAGTTCAGAACCAATAAATCAATAATTTTATTATAAATGAAAAATGCAACAACGACCAACAGTTTTCATCGTTTGAAAATATACACGATGGACTATTTAGTCGTAGAACTTGGCTTGTATGTCATTATTGTTCTTTGGATGACGATGAGCGTTGGTCCTCGTTAAAGGCACTTGACGATGAACGATTTCATTCTATCGTTATACTTTTAACGACGGAGGCAGTTACGACAGACAAACGACCAACATTTTTTTGGTCGTTAATAGCATTAACGACATTATTTTCCACATCTAACGACAGCTTTGTTCATCGTTAATAAGGCTTTTTCTAGTAGTGATTGTTGCATATGCATTGCATGTCCCTACTCGGAAACAATGGCAATACTTTACCATTCGCCCTGGCCTCGGCCTCGGCTAAAGTGGGGGCTCCTCTGGATACCGTATTTTGTACGGGGTATTGCCATGCCTAATGACGAAAATTCACAACCTTATATCCTTCGGTTAGCTTGAAATTTCATTAAAATGGGTGCCTCGGTGCTTGAGAAAATAAATTGAAGTCGATTTATCAACCCGATCAATTATTAATCGGTTTGGACCATTAATAATAGCATAGCCCTTCCAATTAATTAGTATTAACCCAATGGCCTAATTATTAATTAATTAGTTTTATTCAAATC
>ONZK01005129.1:2679-13922 GCA_900322385.1 Pharnaceum exiguum | reverse complement strand
GGGGGGGGGGGGGGGGGGGGGGGGGGGGGGTGAGGAGGTAAGGTTGAATACATCAGGCCACCTCTTACAGAGGCAAGGATGCAGATAGTGACAGTTGTAATTGCGGGTCAGGCCATGCAAGCCTGGCTCATGTTGGCTTGTGCTCTAAATTAGAGAATTCACTTTATAAGGAAAAAACTGATGCACGAAACACGTTGGCCATTAGTACCTTTAACTGCTTGTGGTAGATGGTATTCTGATAATTAGAGCACGAGTGGTGAACCACTGACCACTGAAAACCATTTAGAAGATAATTTATGTGTTAGAATTTGTGTTCTGTGCTCTTGTAACATTTCAACTCTAGATATGCAAACTATATATCTTATTTAATAACAAAAAAATTTGTGTGAACACATTTTATATACGAAAGTGGGTATTAATGACAAAAAAGTTGATTAATGTCCCTTCGTATGGTCTTGAATGACCCCTGGATGGCCATCAATGACCCCGTCTTATATAAGAAACGTCTTATAAATGAAACGGGTTCACACAAATTTTTGTGTTATATGAATTGTTCCCTTGGTGAGTGATGTGGCAATAATTTCTGGTGCAGAGACTACTTGGAGGAAATTCACAGCCAACTCAAACGGTTTATGATGAGCAAGCAAGTGCCACTCAGCATTTGAGTACCGTTTCGTCCAAGCCTGCCGCAAGTCTGATGTTTGATATGGAGCTGCCTAGACGTGAATGTGTACCTGTCTGTGGTTTGATGTCTAATATCACTCTGAAGGCGAAGCCTGTCAGAAGACGCGTGTCTGGGGTTAAGCAGATGATGGGGCCACCATTGACTAAATATCGACCAGCCGCGAGGGTGTGTGCTTACATTGTGGATTTCGCCCGGCGGATGGGGCACTAGACTACTGGTGGTCTATTGCTCTTTGGGCGTATTATACGGAGTATTACTACATACTAGACCCGATTATCGGGTGGGTCGGTCGGGTTTCGGGTTCGCAGATATTTTTAATTTTTTATACTCTAACATCGTGTATAACACCTTAATTCAGTCTTCAATTCCCCGCCCTTTTAAATAGCCCAAACTGCCCGCACTTCAACGCAAAGTAATGAGTCGAACGATACACTTCTAATAAGCTACGTAATTGTACAACTTACAAGCTAAGCATCGTATCGGTCGTTCCTCATTACCTCCTCACCTCACCTATCCCATTCTCTCTCCTTTTTAGGTACCCTTTACATAGAATTTCATTTCAACATGTTTATGTCAGAAAGGCAAAGGCCACCAACGTTAACAGGACTAAAATGGCTAGGCTTTGTGACAGCAGTATGGGTACAAGCAATATCAGGAAACAACTACACATTCTCAAACTACTCTGATGCATTAAAGACGACCTTAATGAACTTAACCCAACTTCAGCTTAACAACCTTTCTGTATCTAAAGATGTTGGCAAGGCATTTGGTCTTGTTGCTGGCCTAGCCTCTGACAGTTTTCCCACTTGGCAGTTGCTTCTTATTGGCTCCGTTTTTCATGTTTCATTGGTTATGGCGCTTAGTGGCTTGTTGTTAGCAAGACCATTACTCCATTAGTCACATGCCTTATTGGGCTGTACGTATCTTTTCTTGATTTTCTTTTCTTTGTTGGTTATCTTTATGTGCAATAATCTTCTCTACCGCGTTCAAAAACGTAATTTTAGTTCGGTTCAATGCGTTTTTTATCTAGAAAGGTGTGGCACCGATATTTAATTTGTAATTTTTGTAGATTATTAAAAATGTCTTAATATTTAGTTTCATAAAAGTTAAATATAGATAGTTATTAATAATTAATTGTGTGTCAAAACAATTTCAAAAAAAATGAAAAGAACATGCCTATATAGATAGCTAAAAGATTGTATAAACTGTAAAAATATCCCCTCAAAAAAAAAAGTAAAATATGGTGTTGCGTGTTGGATATTTTCTACCCTCCCCCCACAGTTTTTACACAAAATATTTGACAGAAAAGCAATGGTTGTGTTATTACAGGCACCGCCATAAGAAATCATTAATACAATTGTTATAGTGAGTATATTGTTCATAGTATTAGTACAAATACATATGATGTCAGGCTTCATTGTATCCTAGAAGCAATTCGTTGAAACCTTGTGCACCATAATTAAGGGACGAATTTCGCTCTAACGAAAGCATATATTCGTGTGACTTGAAGTCTAGATTAGTTTTAGTATGTATATTATCTAACAATCTTAAAGCGAAATTAGTATTATTATTATTATGCCAGTATTCAACAACTCACCACAGATTTGGTGAAGTTGGATAAGTTTGATGGAGGAAACTTCAACCGATGGCAGAAGAAGGTGAAGTTCATGTTGTTTAATCGAAGGTGGATCATGTCCTGACCACAACCAAACCAGAGGAGAAAGATACTAATACACTGCCGTATAAATAAGGACGAGGATTAAGTGGATCAATGATGATAAAGATTGTAAGGGTCATATCCTCAATGCTCTGCATGATCAATTGTTCGATGTGCATCAAGATGTTGGTTCAGCAAAGGAACTCTGGGAAACTCTTCAAAACCGGTACTTGACTGAAGATAGTATGAGTAAGAAATTTATAACTTCTCCTTTTATGCGTTACTCTATAACTGAAGACCGTTCTGTTACTTCCCAGTTTGATGAATTATTGTGTATGTTAGGGCAAATGAAACAACTGAATTTAATTATGGATGAGAGCATTATTGTTTCATGCATCATAAATAAACTGCCTCCATCCTGGAAAGATTTCAAGAAGAGTATGAAAAAGTTCAAGGGGACATGAATATCCAGGCCCTTAATGCTAAAATCCAGATTGAGGAGGACACTCAGATCATTGTAAAGAAAGAACAATCTGATGTGTAATCCTCCAAAATCCATCTGATTGAGGATGCAAAGCAGACTACTAACAAACCAACACATTTCAATCAGGGTAAAAAAAGAGAAAGTTTGAGTCAAATTCCAACCAGAACCAAAACAATAACAACAACCAAAGCAACAACAAGAAGAAAAAGGTCTATTACTGGAATTGTGGCAAACCAGGCCATGTCAAGAAAGATTGTAGACTTCTGAAAAAGAAGAATGACGAGTCTTGTGGCAACACTAAGGATGTAGGCAAGGACAAATTTGTTGTTGTAATTTCTGAGATCAATATGATCGAAGATGATGGTTTTTCGTGGATTGATTCTGGTGCAACAAAGCATGTGTGCAAGGACAGGAACATGTTTGCTCGTATGAGCCTTTGAATGACAGAAGTGTCATGTACATGGGCAAATCCGCTACAACAGAAATCAAAGTAGTTGGCCTGGTCAAGTGGATTTAGAATTCACCTCTGAAAAAATGTTGTCTCTTAATAATGTATATTATGTACCTGATGTTCGTAAGAACTTAGTATATGCTCCCTTTTTAAACAAGCATGGATTTAAACTTGTTTTTGAGGGAGATAGGTTTTTGTTGTCTAAGGGGGGTGCCTTTGTTGGAAATGGTTATTTTGTATGAAGGCATGTTTAAACTCAATATTAATAAAGTTGATATTTCTATATATATGATGGATTCTTATTATTTATGGCATGATAGGATAGGACATGTTAATACAAAGAAAATGAAAGATATAGTTAAAATTAATTTGATTCCTTCGTTTAAAACTGACATGGTAGAGAAATGTATTGTTTGTGCCCACACCAAAATTACAAGAACACCATTTTTGAAAGTTGACAAAAAATTCAACCATGTTAGAACTTGTACATAGTAATGTATGTGATTTTCACATACACCAACTAAAGGAGGGAAGAAATATTTTGTATCTTTAATTGATGATTATTTTAGATTTTGTTATATCTATTTGATGCATACTAAAGGTGGAGTTCTAGACAAGTTTTTAAGATCTTCAAAAATGAAGTTGAAAATCTGTTTAATACTACTATAAAATGCCTAAGATCGGACAGAGTTGGGGTATATGATTTTCCTGCTTATTGTGAATCTGTTGGAATATTCCATGAAACCTCAATAGCGTACTCCACAACAAAATGGTGTTGTTGAAAGAAAAACAGAACTTTGACTGAAATGGTAAACTGCATGCTCTATAATTCAGGCAATAGTGATGGTTATTGGGGCGAGGCTATGTTAGCAGCAAACCATATTTTGAATAGGGTACCTCATAAGAAAACTGGTTTATCTCCTTATGAACTTTGGAAGAAACGTAAGGCAAACCTAAGTTACTTGAAAGTTTCGGGTTGTAGAGCAATAGTGAGATTACCTCAACCAAATATTACAAAGTTAGGACCGAGAGTTGTTGAGTGTATTTTTGTGGGATATCCTGAACATAGTAAAGGTTATAGGTTTATTGTTATAGAACCAAATGAATCCATTGGCATTAATACCGTTTTTGAATCAAGAGATGCAATTTTTTATGAGAATAAGTTTAAAACTATCTCAAAGGTTCATGATGCCATTGATTCACATGAGATTACCCTCAATCCAAAGAGACCAGCAAGTCAAGTAGAAACCACTGACTTAAGGAGAAGCAAAAGGCCTAGGAAAGAAAAATCCTTTGGGACTGATTTTGTGGTGTATCTAGTAGAAGGAACTAAGGACTCCAAATGCACTCAAACCATAATCTCATTCAGTGTAGAATCTGATCTTCAAACATTTGAGGAAGCCATGAAGTCTCAAGATTCAGTTTTCTAGAAAGGAGCGATTGATGATGAAATGAGTTCTATCATGGGTTGTAAAACTTGGATTATCACTGATCTTCCACCTTGTTGCAAGCCCATTGGGTGTAGGTGGTTGTTCAAGAGAAAGTTCAAGGTTGATGGTTCCATTGACCGGTTTAAAGCAAGATTAGTAGTCCAAGGTTTCACCCAAAGAATTGGGATAAAGTATTTTGATACTATGGCCCCAGTTGCCCGTATGACCTCCATAATTAAGGGACGAATTTTGCTTTAAGGAAAGCATATATTTATGTCTCTTGAAGCATAGATTAGTTTTAGTGTATATATTATCTAACGAGTCCTTAGGGTGTAAAGGACTTAACGATTGATTGAAACTTCCATTAAGGACCTAACGTTTTGAAAGTGGCTAAAAAGGACTTCATCTTAACGATGTTAAATTTTTTTGTTAGTCAAAGTCCTTTTTACCTATTAAAAAAAAAAATAGGTCCTTATAGGAAGGTTAACAAAACGTTAGGTCCTTTTTTACTTACACTATTTATGTATTTTACGATAGTAAATACACTTGTAAAAATGGCAAATGCAAGTCTTAAAAATAAAAACAAATACAAGAAGCAAATTCTCGATTTAATTTACATCCACTAAACATGTTTTAGTGCTTGCAAATTGACAACAAATGCATAAAGGAGGAAATGACAACGTTGATGACTTGAAGAGTTCAGGAGTTCAGTCGCTTAAACGACAAAAGGAGTATAGGTGGCAAATAGGACTATAGGTTCGGTTTCGGTTCAATACATTATTTCGGGTTAGGTCTGTTGGCCTGTCGACCGGGTTCAATTCGGTTTGCTTTGGGTTTTTTTCAGGTTCAGTTACAATCGGGGTTAGATTCGGTTTCAGATTGGGTCGGTTTCGGGTGGCGTTAATGCGGTTTCAGTACCATTTCAATTTTTTTAGCACGACAATATAAGTTGTTAAATATAACTAAATAATTAAAGTTACTTCTAATTGAAATATTGTATGGTTGTTTAAAATTTTATTAGCGTAAATGTCATAATAACAAAGACACTTAATCGGATTTATGACATTTATGTTATTATTGTTTAAATTTATGACATTAACACAACCCGAAACCGAACCTTACCCCGATTGTAAATGAACTTGAAAAACCCCAAACCAAACCGAATTGGACCCGGTTGACCGGCCAACAGTCCGAACCGTTGAACCGATAGACCCATATGCCACCTATACTCCTTTTGTCGTTTAAGCGACTGAACTCCTAAACTCTTCAAATCATCAACGTCATTTCCTCCTGTATAAATTTGTTGTCAATTTTCAAGCACTAAAACATGTTTAGTGGATGCAAATTAAATCGAAAATTTGCTTCTTGTATTTGTTTTTATTTTAAGAGTTGCATTTGCCATTTTTACAAGTGTATTTGCTATTATAAAATACATAAATAGTGTAAGTAAAAAAGGATCTAACGTTTTGTTAACCTTCCTATAAGGACCTATGTTTTTTAATAGGTAAAAAGGACTTTGACTAACGGAAAACTTAACACCGTTAAGATGAAGTCCTTTTTAGCCACTTTCAAAACGTTAGGTCCTTAATGGAAGTTTCAATCAAACGTTTGGTCCTTTATAACCTAAGGACTCATTATCTAACACTGCGAAATACAAATTTATGTTTCATGGAGCTATTCTATACACATACCAGGTATTGACACTATTTGTCAATACCTGATTTTTTTGAAAAATTGTTTATTTTGCAAAATATCAAGTTCAGCAGAGTTGATATCAAGTTGAAATATGATAATATCAAGTTTAACTGTGCTAATATCAAGTTGGAGAAGTGCAAAATCGATGCTATTAAGTTTATAAACATCAATATCATGTTCTAACATAGCAATATCATGTTTAAGAACATTCATATCAAGTTCATTGTAAAATATTATCACAATTTTTTGGCAAACTTGATAAAATCATCCCATAACATGATATTCATATACTTCAACTTGATATTTATCGTATACCAAAAAAATAGAACTTGATATTTATCAAGTTAGATGATGATTTTATCATGTTGAAAGTATAATATATCAAGTTTGGTTTTTTAAAAAACCAGGTATTGACACTAATACCTGGTATCTGTATAGAATTGCCCTGTTTCATGGATATGAGTTCTATCTAAAAGTACTTTTCCCTGTCAGGCTGTCAATTTTCATGCATAAATTAAATCAGCTTGTAAGTCATCTACAGTGTTGATGCGCATTGTGTTTCTTTACATTGGTTGACCAAAAAGTGAAAAAGAAATTCGAGTATTCCGAGACTTCAAGTCTTCAACCAATCCATCACCTCGTGAGTAGAAAATCTCAAGCGCGCAGTCACAATAATGGACAGAAGAACAGTAACGAGGTATGCAAAATCACGAACCTTAAATAAGCGGAACTGACTTTCAAAAAAAAAACAAAAAACTGTGAAGGAACTAATTAAGTACAGGTGCATGCAGCATGCTGATTGGAATTAGTGAAGTCTGATATAGTAAACAGAAGATATAAGCAGGAGCTTAGAAACCTGGCTTAAAACTACTACAGCGGTCGAAGACCAAACGAAAGTCTAGCTTGACTAGCTAGAAAAAGATAATAAGAAATCCGTGTAGCTAGTGGTAGGTGAAAGCGCGCTTGCTACTCCATAATTTATGAAGCTGGAGAGGCGAAGGCCTTTCATTCTTCAATCTTTTCAGTCCACTCTTCAATAGCAGAGGAGCAAACATTATCTGGATTACCAGAATTTCCATCGCAGGAAAGCGTACCTCGTCTTGCCATAAGCAGGAATTGAAGAAGAGAAGCCAACAACCAGCAGATTGTCTTGAGGACTTGTAGATGCCAACATGAAGACTTGGTTTCAATCATCCTGTAGAAGTAAAACAGAGAAAAAGCAAAAGAGAAGCTGTTATATTAATCCTGGTACTCCCTCAGACCCTCACATAACAATGTAACAAGTGAGTACCCAATTGCACAGATTCAGTACGATCTTTGAATGGAATTGAAATTGGACATTCTATTATTTAACGGATCATGCAGTTGTATAAATACGTTCCAGAAACTGATGCTAAATGCTTGAACTTCTGTGACTGCACTGCTTTCACTATTATTGGGACAGAGATAGGCAGTACTTTTCTAAAACTTGATAAAAGAAGGCAATAATGTACTTAAGCCCCTACTATTCCTCGAAAGATACTACTATAGTAATTTGAGCAAGACAGATAATTAAAATTGTAACTAAACAGCAGAATCTGCAGGACAGAAGAAAGCTAGAGATGCTAACCTGCAGTTCGACTTCGGAGACATGTTGAATAAGGGGCCAGTCTTCTCCGGTTTGTGGCCTGCATCTTTCAATCAATACTGGGCATCTTCGAATTTGAGGCCGTTTCAAACTCTGGAGGTCAGAAAAGGATTGTGGAAGTGCCATCAAATTAGGGCAGTTTCCAATCACAAGATTAGAAAGCTTGCTGTCAACAGTTGAATTTGGTAAGGCTTTCAGATTAGGAAGATGATAGATGTACAGTTCTTCAAGCCGCAACAGATCACCTGGCAGCGACTCCACTCTGGAGAGGCCCTCCAATGTCATAAACCGGAGCGACATTGGTAGCAAAGGGGCTTCTCTTTCGTATTCCCTCAAATCTAACTCCTCACAATGGGAGATATGAAGCAGATTAAGATACTTGAGCTCACGAATTGATTTGGGGAGCTCCCTCAATCTTGGGCAGCTCACAATCGTAAGCTCATGAAGTAAATTGACAGACCCAATCCAGTCGGGCAGAGATCTCAAGTTACGAAGGTGATAGATCTTCAGTCTCGATAGCGATGTGAGGCAAGCAAAGACTTCCGGGATGCTCTCCAGTTTTGTAATGTTGCCTATTGCCAGACGTGAAACTAGACTTAATTTTTCTAGAGGTATTAAGCTGGTGTTTCTAATATTATTATTGTGGTTCCCCACGGTGTCCCACATCTCCAACTGTTCACAGTTCCACATATTCAGTTCAAACACTAACGTAACATGCTGCCATAACTCCCATATTCGTCACAATTTACTGCAATTTTGGATTTCAAGATCGTGATAGACCCTATCCGCTCAGAACTCAAAGTGACTAACTCTTGGCATTGTTCTATCCTTACTTTCCTCAGCAAAACTGCGCCCGGAATCCTCAAGGAAAGTAACTGACTACTTGAGGCAACAAGCAGCTCCTCTAAATTGGATGTCCTTTGAAATTGATCCACCAAAGCTACTGGGACTTCTTCCGCACTCAAAGACATTAACTTTGGGCAATTGTATAGTTTAAGTGTGGAAACGTTGAATTAGCACTTGTCATTCTTCAACAAAGACCACGCCTTTAGTGTAGGCAACTCCTCCAACATAAGATCCTCTAACAATGGGAAGTATGTTTCAGAAGCAGTAACACTTCCGCTTTCTATGTACTCCAGGGCTCCAAGATTTGACAAATGAAGATTCTTAAGACTAGGAAGTAGACTTAAGGTTTGAAGAGACTGGCATCGGCTACAGCCCTCAATTTCAACAGAAACGAGGTTTTGGAGAAAGAACCGATCGGAGTCCATCCCCCACGACGGAAGCGTTTTTCCCTTCCAGAAACGAATAGTCAGGCGATTCAGTGATGCAGGGGGTGCAGATGCTGCAAGATCATTTCTTCATCATTATCATCAACAGTAGCTCGATGTGAGTACAACGATGACCTTGCTATTTTCCCTTCAACTTCTCAAAACTCCTGATAGCAAGAGTATCCAACCCGCTATTTTCCCCTACTATCAACGAAGAACTGGAGTCCAAGATTCTGTAATTGCTATAACCTCTTTGAATGTGTTTGAGTAAATGGCATGCCTGAAGATCCAATGTCTCCAGGTATGGAAGGCTTCTGGTGCATTCAGGAGATATCCGAGGGTGCCACCAAGTCTGAGGCATCGCAGATGCGTAAGCTTCTTTAAGGAATTTGCAAGCCCTCCACAATCTGCCTTCTCCAAGACCAATGCACGTAAGCCTGTTACCTTTGTAAAAAGCTTGTCAATTCTGACAACGGTAATAGGCCTATCGGGCTGGCTTGGTAGCAGAAGAAGAGAACGCATGCAATTGGCAGCAAGAAGCCAAGATGGAGCTTCCCATGAAGATTCAATGACAAAGCTCATGTGACGAAGATTATCTGTGGTGTTGATGGTCTGATCAGGCCCGGCTATTAGACGACATTCATCACCTGTCACACATTGCAGAAAATTAAGCATATCGGCATCCATCTTGTAGCCAATTGTTGCAACTGGTCCAATGTACTGATGCTTTAGTAGTTGCCCAAAGTATTCATCACCAAGTTCCTGTCGGCATCTTAGATCATCTGCCTCGATGAACCCTTGCGCGGTCCAAAGGCAAAGAAGACTATCCTTGTCGAAAACATAATTTGAAGGGAACAATGAACAATACGCAAGACACTGCTTTAAGTGCACAGGTAGGTTGTAACAGTTGAAAATCTTTAGCGGTAATTGTACATCATGGGGGCTTACGTAGTCCGATTGAAACGATATCATCTGGGAGGAGAAATCTTGACCGTCACCGGCTGCCTTAACAAATCTCTGTATGATGTTTGGAATACCCCGGCACTTCCTAACAGTGTCCCTGCAAATGTCTGGTGGAGGCAGATTAGGCAAAGGTAGTCTCAGAAACATCTCCAAGGGCTGTTCCTCTGATGGAGAACATAAATCAAAGTCTGCAACTTTAATATTCCACTCACGCAGAGCATCACTCAGCCTCGCATCCTCTGTAGTTATTAATGTTTTGCATCCTTGCCTTCGATCGGATAACAAATCCATCAGGCGAAGTAACCTATCATCATCTCCTGAAATCCCGTCTATTGCAAGCAAGAATCTGTTAGATTTGACAGATTCCTTGAGGCGGATCTCAAGCTGATCCACACTCAATTGGTGACAATCATCGCCAAGCATCATGGACGTAGCCACGTCTTTCAACAAAGTTTCCCAGTTAGAAAGGTTATAATAACCCATCCCTACCCAACCTTTAAGCTTGAAATATCTCTCAACATGTTTGTCTCGGTAAACAAACTTGGCAAGTGCCGACTTCCCAATGCCACGGGTCCCGTGAATTGCAACGACTGCAATACCTTTGGACTCAGGATCTGAGCCCGTAAGCAATTGTATGATTCTTTTTTTCTTCTGCCTTCTGTCGAAAGTAGGCAACTTATCTTCCTCCAGTACTTCCCTTTCCTCAATGGAAGGCATATGTGCTAATATGTCTACCAACTCCACAACAAGAGCCTCAATTTGTGGGGAGACTCTCTTCTTGACACGAAGGAGACTAGGATGTAGGATGTGACACTAATATGCAAAGAGGCTTGATCACCTTACCACCAGGGCCATGCTCCTTCTCATTTTCAGCCATTTCAGCCACCTCGATCAAGTCCTCCAACAGGTACACCACACGCTTGAGCCGTGCCAGCCAGTCCTTGACCTCAGCTTCATCCATCTCCCCACGCCTCTCCACC
>ONZK01005127.1:9309-22738 GCA_900322385.1 Pharnaceum exiguum | reverse complement strand
TCAGGTATGCCTGACTAAAATCGTTGTAACGGATATTATCTCGAGGGTGGTATTTTGCCCCCCTTTGGATAATGGTTTGATAATAAAATTTAACCATTTTCCAAAAAAAAAAAAAAAAGGATTTACAAAAAAAATTCTCATTATATATTTTTATGTAACAACAAAAGAACATCACGATATCAAAAAAAGAAAAGAAAAGAACATCGGACAGACTCACAAAACTATGAAGAATTCTTATATAGTAAAATTAGGTGCATTTAGATTTTTGTACACCTCACTGTTATACTTCTCTTCCCACCTTTCTAAAGGTATTCATTTAAATGGTAATAAAATAGTATTGGGGAGGCCCACCAATAGGGTCCCTTATCGGGTTGGGCCAAGGATTGATGGCCAGGGTATTGAACAATATGGGGAAGGCGGTAGGAATCCTCCCTCCAATGCTCTTAGGTTGTGTCCTGTTTGTCGGTAGTACTACAGTTCAATTTTTTTCAGTTTATTTCAGTTCAGTTTAGTGTTTTTCAGTTTATTTCAGCATCTTTCAGTTTTTTTCAGTTCAGGTCAGTGCAGTTTTAGTTGTAATTTTAACTGCCTTCACTTTTTTCAGTTTAGTTTAGCAACTTTCAGTTTTTTTCAATTCAGTTCAGTTTTTTTCATTTCAGTTTCAATTCATATATTTTTCAGCCGACCAAAACTCACCCTTAGTGGCTTAGAGTTGAACCTTGATCAACTATGTGCAGGACCAAGGCAATTACCAGTCTTTGACTACAATAACTTGTATAAGTTGGAATGGTTTTTGAAGTACTCCGAGATAAGACCACCAATTTCCGTAGACACCCAGTCAACAAATGCATTCTTGTACATTATCTTCTTTTTTTCTTTTTGGGAAAAAATGATGTATAAGACAGATCCACGAATCTACGAAGCGCCCTCTACCATAACCGAAGTACACCGGTGATTAGCCAATTCACTGGCAGAGCCATATTGCTCCAGGGTGGTGCAAAGGACCCGTATGACTTCGGAAAAAAAAGAGAAAAAAAAGTGAAAAATAATAATCCAGTGCACCACATAACAAAATTAATGTGTACCATATAGGACTTAGAAAGGAAAAGAAGCACAGCGGTCGAGATGTTCTTCACTGAACAGAAGGTTGGGAGGTCAAATTTTTGCGCATACATTTTTTTATATCATTTTTATTTTTTAAATTTCTTTTCTATATTAGTTTAATAAACCCCAAATCAGACACACTAAACACGACTCTCTCTCTCTCATGGACTCACTGTCTCTCCTCTCAACCGACTCACCGTGACACCAACCTTAGTTTTTTTTTTGGTGTAAAGGGAGGCACCGAGGTCGGTAAGAATCGAGCCCCCAACCTTAAGGGTTAAAGGTGTGCACTCTACCACTTGAGCAACTCTCTCTTCTTAAAAGTTCATTAGTTTTAGTTCGTTTAGATTATTTACGTATAAGTGTAGGTACCTAATTGATCCGCGATTTGATGGTTAAGTTGGGTATTCTAAAACCCACTTTTGATAAAATAAAACCGGAATTTGGAAGCGTCTTATTAAAAAGACTGTAATAAACTAATAATGACGAAGACTTAAAATTGGAAGGGTAAGTTTATCACAAAAGAAAAAACAAGTGAATCAACATATAGTTACAGAATTTAGGAGTTCAGGACTATCATCCGCGGCCAAGTACGTCGGGCTACATTTTGTATTCAATTTCGATTTCTGCTTTGTGTCTCCCTAGCTTCCCTTTGAGTGAGGGGTGTGCTATATATAATAACTTACTCGTAATAAGTACCATCGAAAGAAATATTGTGCCACCCTTTGCAAAAACAAACATTAAAAGCCAACAAAAGCTTTGAACACACAAGAGATCGAGGATTCGAGGCCCTGGGTGTGTGTGCCAGTACTTGTCGACGAATCTAAACTCCAAACCATGAACATTCTATACATGAGCAAATCTATTTGTTCTAATCTCGCATCATGTATACAGTTTCTATTAAGAATACATAACCATTTCTTGCCCTTACGGACTAACGGTTCAATTTATCATGAAGAAAGAAAAGAAAACAGATATCGGATGCAATTGTTAGCTATCCTCGGAGGGTCGGACACACTTTCCATAAACATATTTACCATATTGCGCACAAACAAGTCCCTCGGCGCATGGAGTTACAGTACCTAGAGACGCTACAGGCCCCATCACCAAACAGCGCTCTCCGACGCCACCACAAGGTACACAACTCCGTCGAGCTTCCATATTGCGTTCGACGTTTCGATGTGTGATGCAGGCATATCCTTTAGGACAAATACTCTCAACATTCATATTGCTGCCAACGCAATATTTTCCTCCCGCGCATCTTTGTGATTGAGCAACACCTAGATAAAACAAATTGGAGAATCAATCACTTGGGCTCTCTTAACATAATGGATGAAGATTATTCAGAACGAGAAATACGTACGCATACAAAGATTGGGAGAGGGGAAGGAGGGACTAGGGAGTACGTAATTAATTATATATGTTTACCGTATGACATGACAAAGATGACAGCAATTAAAAACTTCTTGCGGCAAGCTTCGTTTACCATTTCTGCATCTAGCTATAGGCACCTGCGCTCCTATGTTAATGTTTTTTGACTTTTGTTTGTGGAGAAATGCACCTTGTCCCTTCACCTTACCCAGATGTCTTCCAAGAAATATCTCATTGTAATAAAAGAACGATTACTACTAGCATTTTAATAATTAATGATTCACGAGGATGGTATATTATACGACTACTTTGTTAAGCTGTTCAGATAAGTGATGATGCAGCCTGCAGGACGTGTATTTAATAATGTACTTAATCGACAATCCAATCAGATCTCAATGTTGACAAAGATTTATTAATAAAAAGTCCATTAATTTCCGTGAAGTGCACTAATAATATAAGTACTCAAAGAGAAGTGGACAATACATTGTTTCAAGTGGATTCCTTCTCTTAATAATAAGTCTTAAATTATTAGTCGTATCAGTTTGTTTACCAATTAACAAAAAAATATTAAATCAGTTTGCCTGATTGTCTAGGATTCGAATGGCACTTTCAGATTAGCTGGTACGTAGATTTCGTTCTCTTGGCATATGACGAAAGCGAAATTATAAGCTAATCTTAGCTAATAAGCTAGAATTAAGGCAAAAAGTTGGAAGACAACGAGAATTAAAGGAAAAAAAGCTTAGGACAAGAGTTGGTCAATACAAACTTTCAAGAGTACTTTCAGTACCGTTTTGGGCATGTTCTTTTCAAGAGTATTTTTTTGGAAGAAAAATTTCTTCCTAAAACTAATAAACACTAATTGTGTTCGATCACCATTATATGTGAAATTTCCTCAGGTTAGCTGCAGTTAAGAAACGAGAGGGAGATTAACTTTGAATCAAAAGAACTTGAGGAAACCTCATGAAAATAATAACAATAAGAGAAATGGCTTTCTAAAATAAATTAAAATTTAGTTCACCTATTAGAAGGTAATTATTCAAAATGTTTAATAAACATTTGAATTCCTAATTTTTTATTTTTGAGCTGAATTTCTAAATAATTGATTTCCTATCGATTGAATTTTGATGCGACTGTGTATTTCTTACAGAGTAACAATTAAAATGGGCCTCCAAAAGGACCAAAAGTTGGGGCTTTGCGTGAATGCACTTTTCACACATGCACCACACATCCCTGTGCATTTAATAAGGGCCTGATTTGTGGAATGCTAATCCTCCAGGCTCCAACGATCGATTTTGTCCGTACTTTCGTTTTCGATTTGGAAACTAATACATCAGCTTTTCCAGGAAAAACAAAAAGAAAATTTGTAGAAGGTATGGTAAAAAGAAGAAGGAAAAAAACCCCGATTTTCTACATGACTGAAATCATTTTTCATTCATCTGCTCATCACTAAAAGTAATTCAGGATAATCAGTCTGAAGTTCTGAACAACCCAGGAAGTGTTTCACTACTTCAGAAATGACAGACAGACATCAAGTGATCATAATTAGCAGTTAAGAGGACATTAACCTGAGTACACACACATTTTGGAGCTACAGCAGACAGCAGTTACAGCAAGAATAATTCTAACTCAACAATTGTGATGTCCTGTACCTAAACGGCTGAACACTAAATAAGAATCATATATATACAGGCAGCTGGCTACTTCTTGTTTCGTGCCTCTACTTTCCAGTGTCTTCTGCCAAGTTTGCTTCTGACTTTCTCAGCATTAGACAATGGAGCATTGTTAATCAGGGTACCTTCTGCCTCAAGAGCTCCAGAAGTAACTTGCAGCATCTGATTTTCACTGGTTGTTGACTGCCCATTGGAGATAGCTTCTTGTTTGGCTGCATAAGCCCTTCTTGCATCTTTCTTCCAATCCCGTTTACAATGGATACGAGTGGCATCTTGTTCGACACTTACATTTGTTGGTTGAGATACAATCTGCAACTTGGATGGCTGGTGGGGGTTGCTAAGACGGGTCTTAAGTGCATTGGCTTTCAGACGTTTCCGCTCCCTGTATCTTCGCTGCCTCTCTCGATTTTTGACTCGGCGATGCAGGATCTCGTTCAAGGGTTGGCTAGCTTCAGTTGTATTAGATGACTCCATTGCAGTGTCTTGAACTTGTTGATGCATGCACCAATTATCAGTCTCCAACTTCTGAATGCTCACAGAAAGTTGTGGCCAGAGTGTGAATGCAAGGCTAGCAGTCTACAATGACAATATACCCCGAGGCGAGAGTTCCGCTCCTTTTTTGCTGGAATCTTTTTTTGGGGGGGTTAGAACTTCCAGCTTCCGATCACGTTAGCTGACCACTTCTGCACTCAATGATGCATCAAGTCAGCAAAGAAATACACCTAATATTAACAGTACATATGTGCATCCTTTCTGAAAGAGTTTGAACAAAGAGCAAATATAATTAAAAACGAGGACACTTGTATCCAAATGAGGAAACTCACATAAATGTCATATATAATTAAAAATATATCTATACATTCTTTTCTTTGGTTTTCAGTACATAAACTGGAGCATTGGAGCAAATTGCCTGACTATGATATACTATAAGAGACACCATCCAAGCCTTTGCAAAACAAGTCTCTCCAGTAAGTAAGCACAAAGTGTCCTTGTGCTAATCATTAAAAGGTATTCACGCCAGATGATTTGTAAATATTAGTACCCAAGAAGACTTTTAAGCTTATAAACGATAAAACGAGTGTAAGGATGCTCTAAATGCCCATGAACTGCGAAAATCTAAGAGCTCAGAGAGGTAGAAGAAACTGAACTGCAAAGTCTTCTCACATCCCGATAAGAAAACATAGATGATGAAGACTTGAACAGCAGTCTCAGATTCTTGGTCATTCATCAAAGACTCGTCAGCTAGCTAGGAATCCTAAGATATCATCTCAGAAATCCATGACAGACTAAAAGGTGCGGATATTGTGGTTTATCAACTTATGACATGACCTAGAGAAATGCACATGAAACTTCCACGCTTCTTCTAGATTAAGGTATTTGAAAACGCATGCCAGTGTCATGTATGGTTGTCCTTACTCCTTATTCCACCCTCTCTATCTCCACCTTTCCCTGCTCAGTCTCTTCTTCTAACTGGAGACTCACCACAATGACCTCCCTAATTACACTATAAACACTCAGTAAATCTGTCATCAATCAAATTCCCAGTGTAAATCTGTTCAGCATAAAACTGCCAGTGATATTACTGGTGGTACCTTGTCCATTTTCAGTTATTGTTTTTCTTTATCTCGGAATTTTCCCATAACAGATGCATTGGTAATATGATGCATTTATCAGTATCAAACTCAAAGACCATTTGCAAGTTGCAACCAATTTATATCATTGACAAATTTATCTCAGATATGTCTGTGCCACACATCACAAATTGGATAAAATTAGCAGAAATCAACCAATTTCAGTCACAATGGCTAACATGTAGAAGAAAATGGCTTCACGAGGTAATAATTCCGCGCTGTCTTTAAGAGGTTAATATGCAAGTGCACGGAGCTGATAAATTACGACAGAATTTCCGGATGCTGAAGCAGAACACAGAAATAGCATCCAATATTCCAATGTGTACCCGCAGAAACACAATCGCATAACTGAAGCATCCCAATTTGGTAATAATTCAACAGGCATTCACCATAGCAATATTCTAGATTCAAGGCTGTTTTCTGGCCTGAACAAAATACAATTGATTTATGTGCATGCCTTTACAATTGAAGTCAGAATTAGACACAGATAAACCACATTTACATTTACTCATCAATTGTTAACAACAGATAAACGAGTCAAAAACAATAAAATTACTACCATATAGTGAACATAACTTCTCCCAACTGAACAGAGCTGAAATAAAAATTGCACAAAATATGTCGAATATATTGAAGATACAAGGCGGAAAAGTTAATTTGCTAGCAGTAGAACTTGGAAAATCATGTGCAAAGAAGCAGCAAATCACTTGCAAGCAAGCAATTTTCAGCTCACGGTCCTTCAAGTTGTTATCCTCTTAGCCACTGATTTCAATAGAAAAATAGCAGAAGAGAGGATTGAACACTCTACAAGACTACAGATAACTGGATAGAATCATTTGTGACATTCATATCAGAATGAAATAATATGGCTCATTTCTCTCCTCATATTGACCATACCCTCATATTCAGATAAACTCTTCATAATAATTGCTATAGTTTCTAAAATCTATAGAACTCTAACATAAAAAAGTCACCAGATCCTTAAGAAATTTGTCACATCAAGCACAGCTTCTTTGTAAGAAAAGAAAAGAAAAGAAAAGACTGTAGTTTCTGAAATCTATTGAACTCTTTCCAGGAGAAGTCAGCAGATATTTAAACAAAGTTCTCATCTTTGCCCAAAAAGAAAAAACCCCATAAAAGTTGACCTGAACTTCAACACCTCATCATTACACAAGCCAAAACTATAATGATATTTCAACACATATGAAGAGTAACCTCAGAATTAACAAAGAAACAAGCAAATAAGACCCAAGTAGAGAAAATCTCAACATGGCATCAAAACCCTTCAAGCTCAATAGCTCATACATTTTCTGGCCTCAAAAAAAGGCTGTTACTTCATATCTTTCAAAACCCATTTCCAGACACATCAATACACCACAAACTTAACAAAAACAACAAAATTAATTACATATCTAGCAACCCAAATGCACAAAATGGTCATGTAGTACTGTGTAGTTCCAGAAGTGAGCAAGCCAAGACTTTAAGTTTTTAACCAAAATCTAAACATGGGTATCTCATAATTCTTCTTCTTTTTGACTTAGACTAAAATAGGAATTAATGGACAACCAAGCATAAATAATATTAAGAGTTAAGTAAAAGGCTTTGTCAAGCTGAAGGGAAAAGAAAGTAGCTGGAAATTACTGTGTTATGTAAAGAGAAGTTGAGGTGTAATGTACTGACCTTATATATTGTCGTGGAAATGGAGATTGGAGAAAGATATTGAGTTCTCACAGATGAGATGACCGGCTAACGAGACAATTGAGATCTACTGTATAAATAAGGAGTTTTGTATAGTCGTGTTGTTACAGTACTTAGTAGGTTCATGTAGGGAAATTCGTATTCTTTTGTTGTCTAGTTGGTTTCTTTGTTTTTGATTTTTGTGAACTTGGGTTGTGAAGAATCAAATGAGTGAGTGGGAGTGTGACACATAGAAATAGAATCGTTTGATTTGTTTTTTAATATTTTTTTTTTGTTTGAACAATCAATATAACTTGTGTACACTAGTTGCATACTTTTAATCAACACAATCTAACGGTGATCAATGCGATCAGTGGTACTAGTAAGTTAGTGACATTTTATGGAAGATAAAGGCATGGTGTAAGATACATGCAATTTACTAAAGGATTTTTAATAGTTTTAAATACGACATACTTATCGAGAAGAAATCGTGTGACAGATTGGATGGCGAATATAGGACATGAAGTGCAAAATTAGATATCTGGTGACAAATCGTGGTCAAGAGAGTTTGATAGCATCCTTTTTAGTGATACGATGGGAGAATCCCTCAAGAGAAGGTCTCCTAATCTCTCATTCTACTTGCCTTTTCACAAAAAAAAAAAATCATCAACTCTAAAGTTATATTAGGGGAATCTTAAAGCATATTTGAGGTGATATCACCTAGTCATACTATGCACTTGTTGTAAACAAGACAAGCTTGTGAATGAAAATGGGATCATTATCATTATGAAATCCAATAAATAATCCAATAAAAAGACATTAATTTACAAAAAATTGCATTATTATTTTTAATAGTGAATATCAACCAAGTATCATAGCACATATGATTTGCGTGTAACTTTTGCATCGATACTTTCGATGCATCAACTTGATTACCCTACCACAAACAGAGAGGCATCAATATAACTTTCTCTCTCTCAAAATATAACGCTCCTGGTTTCTCTCATATGAAAATGCACAAAAAAAAGATAAAATAATAAATTGATGGAGTTGATTTGTTTCTTTGAGCCAAGAATACCCACCTTTTCATCCTTACCGCACCATCAACTCTACCTACTTTATGATCTCATCTCTAATTATTACTTGGTGACATATTATTGTTGTCAAATTTAATATAACAAATTCAATTTATTTCATAAACTTACGAGTAATAATTATAAATAAACTTGTTCCTATGTTATATGTGTATTTGTTTTCTAATGACAAAACTCAATCATAATTAGGTAATTGGATGGTATAACTACTAGTAGGATAATTTCAATCCGTTTCTATTCTACACAAAAGAAAATAGAATAGAAGTAGATATTCTCAAATCTCAATTATGAAATCAAGAATCCTTTCAAATATTAAAAATGTTTCGAAGAATGGACATCTCATATGGCTAGCTACTAGATCCCTTCACTTGAGTACTTGTTCTATCTACTAAAGCTTCACCCAAAAGTCTTTTTTCTTTTTTTGAATAAATAAAAATGATATTGGGAGTATGATATGTTGTACTCCCTCCGTATTAAAAAGAGGTTCCGGTTTCTGTTTTGGGATGTGTTAAAAAGTTGTTCCTATTTCCATAAATGGGCTATTTTTTCCCTTAAAATTCCAGTTATACCCTTCCTAGTCATTCACACTACGTAACTCCCTCTGTTTCCCATTCATTTCTCCCTCTCGTTCTCCCAACTCTCATCTCTCTCCTCAACATTCATTCCGTCTCATTTTCTTCCTCTATATCGATCCCTTAGCTTCCTCCTTCTCTTTGCAATGACATTCATTTCCCAACAACTAAGGACACCAACGAAGGGCCATTCATCAACCTTGGCTTACCTATGACCCGATTATTAAGCCGCATGTTACACCCCGGCCTGGCTACTCTCCGCCGTTTCACGCATCCTCAATACCTTCATCACCACCACGTCACCCTCCACCACAATAACAAGAAATAATTTAGAAAATTAAAAAGAGACATATAACCTTCCACCGTATCAGCCCCGATCTAAAAGGACAATCTTGTGTTGGGGTTGGGATTGTGGTTGTGTTGGGTTGGGATTGTGGTGGTGTTGGGTTGGAATAAGCCCAAGGTTCTCCGTTCAGGGATGTAGTGGAGATATGCTGGGGAGGGACAAAGTGACGATAAGAAAATAAAGGGTAGAATAGTCTTTTCAAAGATTTCTTAAATTCTGTGCCATTTCCAAACCGGAACCTGTTTTTAATACGGAGGGAGTACTTAGGGTGTGTTTTGGTCGGCTGGAATGATATAAATTGAAACTGAATTGAACTGAAAAAAATAAAATAAACTGAACTGAAAAAAACTGAAAGATACTGAACTGAACTGAAAAAAACTGAACTGTAGTATTATCGACGAACAAAACACAGCCTTAGATATGTACTCCGTAGTACCAGAGTTGAGAGTAACTGTATTGCACAAATGTACACTTCACTTTTACAGTTTTACTGTGGTAGTATCAACTATCAAGTGTGTTATTCCTTTCCTCAAATGGTCAATCAATCATCCACGAAATCAGTAGGTCCCTCCCACCCAAATGCACCGGCAGCAGGGGCAGCCCCCATTTTGCCTTTCCTTGATTCTCTTCTCCACGCACCTTAATTAATAAATACGTTAACCCAAAAAAAACAAACAAACAAACAAATCATTAAACCCAAGAGTAACTTCCTTCCAATCACTCTCATTTCGTTATTGACCCACCCCTCCCACTTTCTCCTCTCCTCTACTCCTCTCTCTCTCCTCTTCCTCTTCTCCCGCTTCCTACGTCAGTTTACCCCTTCCTTTACTTTCCCCTTTCCTTTCCTTCTAGCAACAAAACCCAACTCACTAAACACAAAACAAACCAAACCAAACCAAAGAAAGAAAGAAACTTTTTTGGGTTTTGTTTCTTTGGTTTGATACTTTAAGGACAGAGCTTAAAAGGGTATGCTTGCTTCTTTCTACTTGAATCTCTCTCTCTCATTTCATACATACTTAAATACCCATGTTTTGTTTTTGCTTATTTGTCTTGGAATTTTGAGATTTCAACTTTTGTTGACCATACATGTGTGAAAAGTTGACAAAGATTTAATCTTTTTTGTGGGTATTTTGTGGTTGAGGCATTTGAGGTTGTGTGTGTGTGAACAGTTGAGAAAAGGTTTAAGCTTTGTGGGTATTTTAGTGGTTGAAGAAGCATTTGAGGTTATTATTATGAAAGGGTGATTTAAAGGTAGTGAAAGTTAGTATCTTTTTGTGGTGAGAAAGATTGGTTCTTTTTGCAATGGATAATTCAAAAAATAGGTCAAATGAGTACTTAGGTGTGAACAAGATAGGGAAGAACATAAGGAAAAGTCCTTTGCATCAACCAAATTTTGTGGATAGTAGTAGTGGTGGTGGTGCTGGACTTGGTGGTATTATCAACAATCCTGCAAGGCAACCAACACAGCCACAGGTTTATAACATTAGTAAGAATGACTTTAGGAGCATTGTTCAGCAGTTGACGGGGTCGCCTGCGAGGCAGGATCCTCCGGTCAGGCCGCCGCCTATGAATAATCCCCCTAAGCACCCTAGTATGAGGCTTCAGAGAATTAGGCCGCCACCTTTGATGTCGATTAATCGTCCTCCTGTGCCGCCAGTGGTTGCTGCTGGTCCACCGCCTTTGCAGCATCCTCCACAGGGACAGGGTTTGGGCATGGGTCCGCCTTCGGTTTATAACAATAGTGGTAGTAATGGTGGTGGTTTTGCTAGACCGCCGGGTCATTTTGGTCAGCAGTCTCCTAGGGGGATGCACCCCACTGGTCCGGGTGATTGGACTATGCCAGCGTTGTCTCCTATTTCGGCTTATATGCAGCAGTTGCAGAATTGTCTTGCTGATGGAAGTCCGAGGCCGGGTCTGCTGCAAGCACATCCTCAATCTCATCCGCAAGCTCAAGGTCAGCCTCAGATGCAGCCGCAAGCTCCAGGACAGATGCAAGGCCAACCTCATATGCAATCACAGTTTTCAGGGCGAATGCACAATCAACCTCAGATGCAGCCGCAAGTGCCATGGCATATGCAACAGCAACCGCAACCGCAACCGCAGATGCAGCCACAAGTTCCGGGACCAATGCATTCTCAACCTCCTATGCAGCAGCAAGCTCATGGTCAAGTTCAGTCCCAACCACCACCTGCTTCTGGCTTGCTTCCCAGCCCATCCATGCCTCCGTTGCCTTCGCCTAGAATGAGTGGTCCTGGCCTCTTGCCATCACCTACTTCGGATTTTCTGTTACCTTCTCCAAGTGGTTACTTTAACCTGTTGTCACCTACATCGAGATCAGGGTATCCTCTTCTTTCGCCTGGGAGTCAGTTTCCTCCCCCGTTGAGTCCGAATTTCTCGTTTGGTCATTCTGGGATTTTGGGTCCAGGACCTCACCCTCCTGTTTCCCCGGGATTTGTATTCCCTCCCTCACCTTCTGGTTTCTTCCCAATTACAAGCCCCAGATGGAGGGATCATTAGCTTTTGGAAGTGGGCTCTTGTTGACTTCAAGACATTGTTTAGGATGCCGATACATTTTGTTCATTCTAGGATACGTTTGTTCTTTAGATGGCCTGTAGAATCTGCTGTTGGAGGGTGGCTCATTTTGAAACTGAAACTTGTTGCCATTTGTTCATATCTTTCAAATGTAAGAGGTTCTGAAGCATATGCCAGTTTTCAGTCTTTCCAAAACCTATTGTTGATTATGCGGTGTTCTGGTATGTTGAGCAAAGATCAGAAGAGTGGGACAGAACTCTGAAGTACCGAAGAGGACGCTTCACCTTCAAAAGGAGCTGGCTTGACAACCTAGTGGAGTATATTGTGTAAGAAATCTACTCAACAACTTTAGTTTATCCTTTCTGCTTCTTTCAGTAGAATTACATTCTTTTGTACAATGTTATAAACCATTGGTATAGAAGAAGTTTCAGAGATGTAGTCTCTTAGCTTGTGACCTTACTAATTTGCTTTTTAAATTAACCTATTTGCATATGTTATTGACTGGTAGATGATCTATTTATGAAAGCAAATCAGAATTACTTGTTGTATTGTTTCATCCTTTTCTTACATGCACATGCTGTTTAGATCAAAATTTTCTCATTGGATACCGTTGTCAAAGTTAATCTACTTGGGTGATTAATTTGTTTGGCATGATGGAGCTTTCCAAAATGGTGGCTACCTTCCAGAGTTCCAGGAGTATTATTTGCAGTTGTTGTTTATAACTTTATACAGAGATGAGTAGTTCCTTTGTCAATTAAGAGTTCTGAGTACTGACTAATTAACTTAGATCATGTGGGTTGATCAAATTTGTAAAGGTTCATTGGCACGAAGTTTGCCTGTGTATGGCAAACAATTAGTGGATCCCTGCCGGAGATCTTTATGATTTGAGTTTGTGAATGACTATATAGCCTATATGATGAGTCGATGAGTGTGGTAGGATGATATCTTATTAATATGTGAACCCTAAAGCTGCAAATAATGCCTCTTTGTTTGTTTGGCATGGTTGAGTGACCTATGAATCGCCAATGTTGGGCTGGTCACTGGTGGCCTGTTTTGCAGTTGCCATGAATGTCTATGGCTACAGTGTGAAAGTAACCCTGCTTAAAACAGAAAATGTTATCCTCAAGGAGCTTAAATATGAATTTTTGGCGAATATTGTGACATCAGACTCCCTCAGTACCCCATCTGAGATGGGACTAGGCTGAGATGTTGTTGTTGTATTGTGACATGTAGAGGCTATCTTTTCTGGTTGCGACTTTGAGGGTGTTATTTGGACTCTAAAAGTGTCTATCACAAAACTCTTATGTCAAATGCGCAACAAGTTGTGTAGGACATGCTCAGTCGTAGAGTCTTCTGTTGTAGGCACTTTTTAATGCGTTAAATGCATGCTGAAAAATAGCTTTGAGCGTACTATTGATGACCATCCTATAAT
>ONZK01005125.1:6386-21420 GCA_900322385.1 Pharnaceum exiguum | reverse complement strand
CATATCTGATTGAGAAACACTGTCTAGTGATTTTGTGGCGGGAATCTTAGAGATTTACGATTGAAAAGTTAGCATCTGAAGCCACTATGCTCCCAAAAGAAATGAAAAACAATAGTACCATACTATATTCCCTTAATCAATTTCAACGAGAAAACGAAATTAAAATGCAGTCTAAAAACTAGACAAAGAAATGGCATTACATATATGTATTAAGGAGCTCCCAGATCTGATATATATAACAGTTATCAATTTCTTTTCCATGTTTCTTGCAACCCAGATTAAAGGACTTTAAAAAAAAAAGAATTGACTAAACTCTATCTAAAACATTGACAGCAACAAGAGCAGATATCATTCACAACAACAAAACTACAGCTTATAATTAACTAAAATCGTAAATTTCAAAGCACCCAAAACGAAAATACAGATTTAAGTACAGATCTGCTATAGGGAAGCAGAGAAAGGTACCTTCACCAATGAAGCCGGCGATTCAGCCTCGGCCACACCGCTGGTATCACATCATCTCACTGGTCACCCATTCAGATCCAATGAAAAGAAAAAATTGAAACCCTAAGAGAGAGAGTGGATGGCATTTTGTGTATATTACAAAGAGTGAATGGAACAAGGTGAAGTGAGAGTGGATGGCATTTTGTGTATATAACAAAGAGTTAATGTCTTCTATTAATTCGGTGGGGTGAACTACATTCCTACTAATTTTAAGTTTTGGAGAATCTGGGGAAGAGAGGAGCGAAGTGAGAGATTGATAGAGTATACGATTAGTACTGGTGTGTGAGAGGAGGGGGTTTTAATTTTTTCTTCAACGAAATGTTCTTTTCTTTTTCTTTTATTTTACTACGTATATGAACTACTAACCACGCTTGGTACTGTGTTTTGTGGCTATCCACGCTATATACGAGGAGACGTCCGTTTACCACCCTTTCAGAAGCGTGGTCAAATTTACGTGGTAAACAGCGGTATTTTCTAGTAGTGTAAATACTATGGACTATTCTCTTCTTCTTGACAGCAGCTTTAGTGTGACACTTTGCTTCTGATCTAAATTGTTTTGGAAATGAGTACACTCATACAGGCCTATTGAACAATTCAAATCAAGTCTTTGCTTAGACAATTGTTACTACAATTTTTATGGAAGTAAATTCATTATACAAACAGAATGTGGCAAAGGCCTACATAGCTGTATTAAAAGTAGTTTACTATTGGCCGTTGACGACAACGCTTTGATCATCTTGGGTGCTTGCAGATATAAGGCAAAGCTTAAACTCACAAAGCCATTCAAGGAATTGTCAGACATTGAGAAGCTGCAGGTGATCATTATAACTATTTTACTTATTAAAATATCTATGAAGTTGAAAGAATTATGTCCATCTTTCAACTTTAATTAGGTGATTATGGATTTCCAGTACTTCTTATTTTTTGTGAAGTTGTTGCAAGTCAATACTTCAATGCAACAATGGGTCAATTTCGGAAATAACCTCTCTGTTTTCTTAAACAGGGGTAAGGTTGCGGACATCCTGACCCCGAGTACCCATTAAGTGGAGATTTACACGCGGTTGTTGTTGTACTTATTAAAATAACGAATTAAGAAAACATGTGCAACATAGTACTGCTAAATTTGGAACAATCAGACAGTATTTTTACTTTTTCAACTTAACAATGGATATGGGACAGAACATTTATTACATGCTTCGAACCTTCGATAAATAGCTCTGTCATTTGATAATGGCTACCCACAATGCAAGTTAATTTTTGAGCTGTGTAATGTGTATTTAAATACACATTATTAGGTATATGAGAGCATTATGGAGGCAGCGGGGAAAGGAAAATCGGTGGTTACTTATACCTTCGAAGCTCTAGGGGGTGTAGGTGCAGCGGTCCTAGTCTTTACCGCAGGCGCAATGGTATGGGACATCTTCACCGCGGAGGACAAGCTTGAGGCAACTGTAAGGAACATCTCGAACCTACTGCTTACTCAACTCGACCTAACAGCCCTCGCTACTGAAGCCATAGAAGCCGGATTAGCCATAATTGAAGTCGAAGTTGCTGGGGCAGCGCTCACAGTGGCAGGAACAGTACTTGGGTTCGGAATCGGGGCAGTTATTGGGTTTGCCATTGGCGCTGTGCTTGACTTGATCTTTAGCAGTGGCAGTACCAAGGTGCTGAGCACACAAGGCCTTACCCATTGCTATGTGAGTCCCATGCCGGATGGCGTACAATTGGCTCGTATAATCAAGGCCGAAAACCCATAAGGAAATAGCTCATTTAATACTTAAAACTCCAGCACCTCGAAGAAGCTGATGGAAGATTGGAATCTACGGTATCTTGTGTGAATGGCAACTTGGTGTACGCACTTGCCTAGTTATGTTTAATTTGTGTGGCAAATGTATAAGAACAATAACAATAATAATAGTAACAATAATAATGATGAAGACCATAGTCTTTGATATTTATATATGTAACAATATATACGGTAACTATATCGTGTATTCGTGTGTGGACAATGACGTGTATTTAAAAATAATTAAAGGAGTCTCACCATGCACTACGACCAATCTCTCCATACAACTGTCTATCAAAATATAATTTTGGTGAATTCGGGACGATTGGATCTAATTTTAGTTTTTTTTTTTTGGATTGGATCAATATAATTTAAATAACTTATTTATGTAACAATATATACGTTTTAGCGATGAAATATTAAAATGTTTTGGATTGGATTAATATAATTTCGGGTCACATTCACTTCAAAGTTTTCACTAGTGGATAATTCTCATCTTTGCCGCTATAATATTTCTCGGCAGAAAAAGTTTCAAATATCTCGTTATGGTGATTCTCGCTTTCGCATTTTGTAATCTTTATTAACTTTTTGCTTCACCAAAGATCTTATGAAGTATTTCCTCAAGACTTGAAACTTTACTAGTTGTTCAATTATTATTACTCCCTTTCTCTAACGAAAATCATTACGAATTAAAAGGGTATGGTCTTTTAACTTATAAGTTGTGTGGTTGAAATTACTGCAAAAACGTTCCAAATTAATACAAAACCACACATAATATACGTTAAATGAAAATGTCAACATTTTAGTTGGACACATGAAAAAAGAGTGTAATACTTCATAGACCAGGCAAAACCCGATGGTAATCTCAATCATAAATGCCTTCTTTTATCCTTAATTATTTTTCTCTTTCTACTATGTCTAGCACTAGTGCGATGCACAGGTTTGGCTCATATTTTTAATACATTAATATAGAATATAATGTATTAATATAGATTAAATTGTTTGAATATAAATAAGAGAAGAACAACAATTTCCAGTCGCTAAATAAAATGATATATAATACACGTGTCAATATAATGTCTTACCTTATACTATGCTCATATGATACATGTCAATACAGCGGTTTTCCTTCTACCCGTGTGATGAACTAATGTAGGCTTATAATACTACATTTTTTATATTAAGAAACCCCCTTTGGCGAGCCAATTTCAATTCTCATATATCACTTCGATATCATAGTTAGTGTAAATAAACTTGCATGGCGTTGTTGTGCTTTAATTAAAGACACCCTTCTATTCTTTTAATGAGATTTTTCCATTTTTATTGAAAATAATGATTTATTTCTCCTTTTTTAAGTGAAGATTGAGGTAAGGAGAATTAAATTGCATGCCATTATAATTAAAATGTAACTTCCATAGATGAAGAAATAACTATTATCTAAAGAGAAAAATTGGAGAAGGGGAGTAATCGACCCACAAATAGGGATCGAACTCAAATGACGAGTTCTTTAGTCTTCTAGTACATAGAAGAAGTCTAGCAGTGGAAATGATCTTTAACATACTATTTTGTATTCATATACGTATGGGCTGCATTAAATGTATACTGTTCAAATACATTTGTGCACCTACAAATTATACCAATGAGAAGATACATTTTCTCTCATAAGTTATCTAACATATATGATGCATAGAACATAATAACATTTTCTTTTGGATGTGTTCACACTCAACATCCAATTAAACATTTATGTACCTACGTATACCAATGAAAAGAAGAAGCTTGAAGGCATATTATTATTAGTCTAGCAAACTAAAAATTCAAAGCTAATTGTTTTTCATAAGCCATATAAAAATTACAAACTAAAAATTATAAAGTAGACAACATAATTAGAGCTTTCACCTAGCTCAAACTTGATCAATTAAGTCTATCATATAAACTCCTCGAATACCCTCGATATATATTTGGTAAAACATTTCATTATTCAGTCGCAATCACCTTGTCTTTGTTATCTTGCAAGCCTCCTACGGGTGATTACATCTTATATTCCTTTACCTTGAAAATTTTGTGCTCCATGTCAGTATGCCGAAATGATAAATATTTTACGGAAGATGAGAAATGAAAGAAAAACGTACAACATTCCATTAGCAACACGACTTGGTGAGATAAAGAGGTACATGAATATTCATCAACCCTTAAACATATATAGCAAGATACATATTGTCAAGTATATTTTAGCCAATGACTCATAAGTGTTTGGCATTGGCACATTGTTATGGCGTACAAAAATTGCTCCCATCTGAGAGGCTGGTGATGACTTTTCTAAGTCAACCTGGTTGAGACTCACTATGAAGTTTAATTTGTTGGAATGTTTTGTTGTGTTTGAATATGAAGTTATTGAAATTGTTTTGTAATGAAATCACAAAGCATGTTTCTAAGTTTATGTAGCGTCCCTAAATTTTAAATTAGATAAATCTAATAAATTCTTTGATAAATATGGACTTTGAATTTGGATGATTTGACCCTTAATCAAAGGATACATCCTCTTTTTTTAAAACTTTTTTGGTGAGTGCATGTATCATATTAAGTGGATACATTGACTTAGGTTGAATTCTAAAAGGCAAAGTGTGAACTAACTAAATTACATGTGAACTACATTAAGTGGATACATTCACTTATAAATGAATTGTAAAAGACATAATGTGAACTAATTAAAGTGATGGTTGACATTAAGTGGATACATTGATTTAAAAATGAATTGTAAAAGACATAATGTGAACGTATTAAAGTAATGACTTACATTATGTAGATACAACGATTTATAATTGAATTGTAAAAGACATAGTGTGAACGAATTAAAACAATGGCTGACGTGGATGAGGAGCTGACATGGATCCTATGTGGAAGTCCACGTGTTACTACCGCAACTCCGCAAGTGTGTAACATCCACTTTTAAATATATATATTAGATTAGATATTAGATTATTTATATATAGAAATGGGTTCTCGTGATAACTTATGAGAACACTCGTAGGATGTAGATTTTCCATTGTCTACTCTATTCATAGCTCTACAGTAAAGTTTTCATTGTCGAACTCTTTTATTGCTCAACTGCACATTTTTTAATGCCCTATAACTAAATTTTGTTACCGTATTTTTTTGTTGCTCTATAATTAACTAAGGGCGTGTTCTTTACAACTTAAGTTCAGTTTAATTTTTCACAAGTTCTAACTTGCGAACATAAGAAGTTTTGATCCCTATATCCATTAGTAGTTATTAGTATATCATTGAAAGGTATCACTATATAGTTTTATAAACGTACAATATTGATATGATTATGATAATTGATTGAGCGTCAAAACAATTAAACAAAAAGTTCAATATTTTTCTAAGTTCAATTATAAAGAATAGGCCTTCAATTTTCATGACACAACACCGAAATATGTATTTCGTAACCCCATAACTAAATTTTCATTGTTCTATTGAGTTTTCACAGTTTGCACTAGTAGATAATTCTCATCTTGCCCTTGTCAAAATTATCAAGTAAGACATCATACTTCTATATCAAAGTGAAGTATAAGATACCCACCAAATGGTAAGTCAAGCATAAGATACCCACCAAATGGTAACATATTTGCCCGATAGAATATTAGAATTCACCTTATCTAAACATCAAGCAAAGCACTATGCTTCTATGATGTGTAGGAATTAGGATCAAGCATTAGATACTCCCTAGTACAAACTAACAATATAATAATAATAAAAAAGAAGCACAATATACACAAGTACCCATTATAAATAAAAAAACATTTCCGGTCTAGAATAAATGGCTCTTCACAAAAGGACAAGACAAGGCGAATAGAACTTGGCGTAGTACTTTAAAGGCTTGTTTGATAAAGGGAATTAGTATATATAATTATGATTACTGAATGGGATTGGAATTAATTTAATGGGGATTGGCATTAAATGAGGGAATACATTTATTCCTTATATGTTACATGGGATTGGGTTAAGGATTAGATAAAAAAATAATCTATTTCTTAATACTTGCCCCCTCTCTGAGATAGAAATTGGGATTAGGAGTTAAATAATCACAATCCATATTCCTCTCTTAATCCTCATCCCTCTAACCAAATATGAGACTAGCAAAAAATTAACCCATAGTTCCAATTGCATCTCCATATTCCCCTCTATAAAACGAGCTCTAGTAGTAAAGACTAAGTAACTATGGACGTTAGGTCTTAGATTCAATCCCTCTTTTCTCATAGTTGTTACTGCATGCAATGACTTCATAACATCAACAACAACCAAGTGTAATCCCCATTAGATGGGGGCGCTCGGGGATAAGGCTATTGTAGGTACATGGGACCTATGAATCCTTTCGGGAGAGGAATCACCCTCGTTTCCCTAGCTGTTAGGCCATTTCCATCTTTGGTGAACCCGTTTCCCTACTCGTTGGGTGTTGGAATGCGTATGATAATGAACGGAGTCGGCACCAACTATTTTTAAATAGGAAAACCTATTTATGAAACCTATTCATGCCATTTACCGAAAGGGACAATCTGAAGGGACAACCGTAAGGACAAGCAAAGGGACTTGACAATGATATAGAGTTTACGCATAGACAAGCTAGTGACTTGATCTTGCAACCAGAGATTCGTTCGGATTCGGGGGTGAGGTTTTACCTCTACTTTCAAATAATTAACGTTCTTATGCTCAAAACCACGTAAATCGTACGATTAACAACCTAATAAATTTATCTAATTGTCGGTGATATATGCATGTATTAAAGATTTAGCCAAATTATTAGCATGAAAGTCCAATTCCAATTTAGTTGACGATTTAGTGTCCACATTGATTATAGTCAATTTACAAAGCAAATATGGTGATGAATGATGAGAATATACAAAGATAAAAACCGTTAGTCCTTTTAGTGATCACATCTTGATTAATTGATGATTACCTTACAAAACCTTATGAAAATACCTTCACACTAATACACAAGTTAGTAGATTTCAAGAGACGAATTGGAATTGACAATGCAGTATTTAAAGGAAAACAGGAGAAGAAGGGGAGGAGTTTTAGTAAAAGGCCTTCAGATTGCTTTTACCTTATTGGGGTCTATTTAAGACTATTAGAGGATCGTGACTTGCCTTGATGACTTGAGAAAAGGTATTCTTGGTCTTGTCTTCTTGCTCCTTTGCACTTGTGATGTATCAAGATGATGATTTTGATGTGTTTGAAGTGTTGTGTTTGCTTAAAAGTTTGAAGGTTCTGACTAAGAACAATTAGGGTTATGAGTTTTTTATGAAGTGGGTAGTGATTTTGGCATAGTAATGCTAGGGTAATTGTGTGTTGGAAAAGAGGGTGTCATGAGGGAGTATTTGTAGTGGAGGATGGACGAATTCCGGAATTTAGAAAAATATTAGGGTAAATATGAGAAAGATTGTGAAAAATCCGGTACAAAAATAGGTTTACGCGTAGGAACGGGGCCTAGCGCATGCCGCTAAAGCCTGGCGCATGCCGCCGTTCCCGGAGCCCTGTAGGGTGTCCTGGCATATGAACAACACTAGCTTCTGTTTGGTAGAATGAACGGCCTAGTCCCCGGCGCATGACGCCAGTGCCTGGCGCGGGCCGCCTAATGAAGATTTTGGGAAGGTTCGTATTTTCTTTTTGTATACCGTGTGGGTATACAGTATATTTTGTAGACCCGCGTGGGTATACAAAAAAGATATTTTCTCTTACTTGGGTCTTAGTAGATATTGTGAAATCTTTGGAAAAGAAGAAGTTATTATTCCCCAAGGTAATATTAATAAATTAATATTTTAAGTGAGAAAAAGCTAAGTATTGGGTTGTGGGTTAAGGGATTATGGTTTAATTAATTAATAATTAGGTCATTGGGCTAACTCTAATTAATCGGGATATACTATCAATAATGGGCCGATGGGCCATTCATTTTCTCAAGTCTTTAAGGCTCGTTGTCACCTCTAATAATATTAAATAAATGCCAATAAGTGGCTTAATTATCATTAGTATTTTATATAACTCCTAGTATAAAATGTTGTACTTCCTGTACGCAACCTTACCCATGTTTAAAATATAGAAAGGTAATAGAAGAATACGCAAATTTCTATCGGGAAGGTAAAGTCATCCATGTGTTAGTGGTGTTATTGGGATAAAGCTCTTTCAATTTATTCGAACGATCTAAAGCACGCCAATATACCAAAGTGTCATAGCCAACCTATATTAGCACATGATCTATACTTTTGTAAAGAATGATATCCTAAATGAAGGTGATCAAACCAATTTATCAAATGGGTATATTTTTATTTCAACTTCATTAAATGGTTATTTTTAGTTACACATTATTACCAGCCACTTGGATCCAAATTATCCAAATTCAATGGGTTTGTTTTGACTTAAATGATACTTTTTTATAGTTTAGGTTATGTTGTAACAAACTAACAATTAGCTTCTTCTTTTTCACCAATTTATTCCCCCTTCTTTTCTTCTCTCTACGAATACATTGATATTACATGTCTATTTACATTTAAAAAAATATAATTAGAAATGGTAATGTATATATAAATATAAAATACAACGAATTTTTTCAATTATATTTAGAGGAATTGGAACAACCGGTAACAATGTATCAATAAAAATACCTATTTGGTGAAGTTGAGAAAAGAAAAACCCACTTGGCAAAATGTGTTTAGAAAAAAAAAGTGCCCACTTAGCTATTCAGCGCCAGAAATTCGATAACTATTGAACTTTAATCTAAATCTCTTCGGTGAAAATTAGTAAATTACACGGTATACCAAATATCATCAATTCATGACCACATGTCACTATGATAATTATGAAAAAGGAGGAGGAGGAGGTAATCTTACCCATGAAAACAATTAGTGATGTATACACAAGCCAAAAGCAAATATATATATACTGTATAAAATGGCTCTTCCACTTTCCCTCACAAACCAAAAACAATTAGTTTATGATTAGAAGCAAAAGACGTGGTTCCTTTGTTTGTTATGGAGTCTTCCATTTTATAGAAGTACACGTAAAAAGAAAAATAATTATAATATTAGTAACGAAAAGTGACTTAATTAAATGATTGATTTAACAACATTGTGCCTTATAAAATAGAGTTTAAATTCCAATAACCACATTTACAATTTCAACATTCAATATATTAGGGATATCACGGAATTTTGCTACAAAACTAACAAGTTGATTAGTCAAATAGTTTACTATCTAATATTTTTAATTTTCACAAAAAAGAAGACAAAAAAGATACATTTAGTATCGAGATGGAATAAAAAAATCATAACTCAAATATAATTTTTTTAGGTCAGGAAGACTAATTTAAGTCATCATTCATTCTCGGCCTGTAATTTTAGTATTTTAGCAATATTTGTTTATTTTCTATTAGAAAATTTTTTACTCCTTTTTGGGTAGTTTTTATATGTTTCCCTTAGTGGAATTTGTAAATTGCTTATAATGCGATTAGTAATATAATGTACTTTAAGCCAATATGTCAAGGTATGGGATGAAATCAATTGGATCCGCGCTTAATTATATTAAGTAGGTATTTTATTGGTATTAAACCAAATAAAAAATTATTAGTAAGTTTGATACTAGTGTGGTTAACCCGTATATTTTTAAGTAAAGTAATGTTATATATAGATGCCAAATATCTGGTCATCTGTTGTCTTATAATTAAGAAAATGACAGAGAGGGAATATCAACCCATTTCATATACCTAACTTCTGTCAAATTTAATTTCAGCCTACTTTAACTCTTAGCTAAAAGTTAGCTTTTCGAAGTTTTTTGTTTTTCTCTTCATAATACCTTTTTTTTTTTGTTGCCCGTTTGGTTCACTAGAGCTTCGCTCCAACTACGTCTAAACCCGACCCGGGTCGCACACCTGGTTGTGGTGGGTGAGTCTCCCAATGAGGGTGTCTGCATACGCTGAGGCTCGAACTCGAGACCTCGTTTAAGCGGTATGGAGCTACTTATCACTCCAACCAACCCCACATTGGTTTCTCTTCATAATACTTTTATGTTACTGGTTAGAGGTTACTGGTCCAAGATTGGTCCAATATTCTTCCTAAGCAGGCCACTACAAGTGTACGATTAAATAAGAGCACAAATTGGTCGTATGGCAAAAACTATCTCCATAGAAGAACACGATATGAACTCGACACAAATAAGTGGATTTGGATCAAGTGGTATCCACCTGTTTATAAAAATAGGTTAACATGGCACCAACCATATAATTAAAAGTTCAAAAACATTTGTGTACACCCGTCTCACCCATGAGACGGGTGTGACCTACTGACCCTTTCAATTCTATACAAATGAAAAAATGACCCCATACAACTGAATAATAAACCCCTAAAAATGAATAATTAACTCCCTAGAAAAAATATAGGAAATTTACCATTTTGGATACCTGACCTATACCATAATACCAAACTGGGATCCAAAGTATTAAATATGTCAAAAAGGGTACCTATACTTTTGAAAGTTGTACTAAAATGGGACCCCAATCAGTTTTCTGTCACATAAATTGGCCAAGTTAGGGTCATTTGAGTAATTTTACACGCAGGATTTGTCTGCATCATTGAGGTGAAGATAAACTCCAAAGGAGAGACAAAGATAGAAGAGAGTGGAGGAGATATAGTGTTTTTAAGTGAGATTAGATTTTATTATAATAAGAGTATATTTCATGGAGGAAAATATGTTTTCCCTTTTATTTCCTTGTTTTAGGGGGCTATGTAATAATGCTGACAAATCCTGCCTTCAAAATTATTCAAATAACCCTAACTTGGTCAGTTTCTGTGACGGAAAACTACTTCGGGTCCCAATTTGGTACAACGTTCAGAAGTACAGGTACCCTGTTTGACATATTGAATACTTTGGACCCCAGTTTGGTATTATGGTATAGGTCGGGTACCTAAAATGGTAAATTTCCAAAAATATATAACAAGGTAAAACTGAATAATGAGCCCCTAAAAATGAATAATTAATCCCATACAACTGAATAATGAACCCCTAAAAATGAATAATGAACCCCCTAGAAATGAATAATGAACCTCATACAACTGAATAATGAACCCCTATAAATGAATAATGAACCCCCTAGAAAAAAATCCTACAACTGAATATTGAACCCCATACAACTGAATAATGAACCCTGTAGAACTGAATAATGAACCCCATACAACTGAATAATGAACCCTTGTATAATTGAATAAAAATGAATAATGAACCTCCTAATGAAACGTAATAATGAACCCTGAACAGCTGAACAACAAACCCTTTACAACTGAATAATGAACCCTGTACAACTGAAAAATGAACCTAATAATAAATTTTTTTAAAAAAAAATTAAAAAAAAAACAGTCTCACACTAACATTAGTGTGAGACCGTCTCACACAATTATTTGCGTTAAAAGTTTAGGTTCAGACTTGAGGAGTTTGACACGAGGACTAAACCGTTTAACATTTATGATAAATTGGTCAACACGATATTAACCGTTTATTGAATCGTTTACTGTTTACTTGTTTGATTATGAATCGTTTGATGATATCTATAGGTGTTTATTTAAAATGAATTAACAAACATTTTATACTTGTAGCCCAAAAATTCCCCTAATACAATCACATTTCCATCAGATTAAAAATTTATAAATTTTTTTTTCATTTATTAAGTCCTCAACTTATATTTTTTTCCTCACTTATCCTTACTCAATCAGCTATAAATTCAAGTAATCAATCCATATTTAAACTCTCATGTTAATAATTCAAATTGCAATTGCCCATTATATTGGTAGATACTTATTAAATTTTGGGCTTTCAGATGTTTATGTATTTTTTAAGTTAGTATATGTTTTTATTATATACTTTTTACTTTATAGGTTTTTTAAATGGTCCATGGTTACCGTCCATGAGTCAAAGGACCTAACCCGTTTATATAATTGGGTTGATTATGGATTAAGAATTTTCTAGTGGGGTACAGTTGACACGAATCCGAACCTGCACAATTGCCACCCAATGACCCAAGTCAACAATCATTGTCTCGTAGTAGCACCTAAAGAACCGCATGGGCGAAATCCCTCCCCTCTAAGGGATATGCCATTAATCCATTACCACAAGTCCTCACCTTTGGCATAATAGCATCTCATTTCTTATATTTGTCACGGGTTACATATTAGGGCATGTTTAATACTTATATTTTAGTGGGTTTAAAGTGAAGTATTAGCTTAAGACTTGAGTATAATATCTATAATATGGGACTCATTATATAAAAGTATCAAGGTGAGTTTTAAAATTCACGTACTCATCTTTGTACTCACAATTAACTAAATATACATGGGATCCACATGCTTTTTCTTTTTAAATTATTGATTTATTTTTAATTATTAAGCGAGTTTAACTAATAAAGTAGAAAGTATAACTGGAGTCTAAATGAAAATTTTGTGATGTGTCACTTTTCTTATATTCTAATAAGTATAAGGGTTAAACATGCCCTTTGTTCTAGATTACTATAAGTTTTCAATTTTTGTTTTTTAAATATTTTCAACTTGATGATAATGAAAGTATTTTTGAAATTAAAACATATGGCATGGTTTATCTTGTTATAATTTTCAAAACTGACAATAGATGAAAATTGAAAGCCACTTGTTCTAATTTTTTTTATGGCACTTATTCTGGTTTTTAGAAAGTGGTTTTTAATTTCCAAACAAACTTAAAACAAATTACTGATCAAAACGACCCCAAACAGTCCCTTAGATTCTTGTCACCATTAAGAGCTACTGCGAAAAGCTAAGTATGATAGCAAATTCAGAAGTCTAAATATTGATCAATGAAACCAAATCCGGTCTAGCTAGTCTTAAGTAATGCATGAAAAATTTATTTTCCGCAAGTCCCCCAGTAAAACCTCACAAGTTATAGAGGGGAAATCCCTGGGAAAATAATTACAAAGTTTCATTAATAGTGGTCTTAAGTTCAGCGGTTCAGCCCCTCAAATAGAAAAACTCTGTCACTACCAAAGGTCCAAAGCAATAAGGCTAGCCTAGAGCCCTAGACATAAGTAGATGAGCTCATACTGAAAAGAAATCAAGCTCCACCAGGATCGGATGTCGAGTCATACAATCATTTCCAACATTAAGTACATATATAGAAGGACAAAAACTAAAAGGATATAGGAACAAAAATAGAAAATAAAATTGATAAATTTAAACTTCGCACTTCAGTCAATAATAACGTTGACAGGAAAGATCGACCATTGACCACAATGGACCTGCAGGGGTTCCATACTAATTAAAACCAATTGACAATAGTAAGAGTAATCCTCTAGGCTTATAAGTAGCTTGCCACTCTCCTCCCTCTTCGATATGGGACAACATTCACAACAAAAATCCCGTGAAGTAACTCACAGAGAGATTGTACATTGCCAATGAGAAATTTCAATAAAGAACAAGTACTTCAAAACGAAGGGCGATGTTGTGGGCAAGAAAGGGCAGGTTCTTCTTGGTTTGACGAAGGGGCGTTGCTTGGAGAAGGATGAAGCCATTGTTCTTGATTCAGTTTTAGGCACAACGGATTTTTTTTTAATGCTCATGTTCTTGTTGTCAAATTCAGGAAATGAGAACCAATGTGGGGTTGGTTGGATAGTAAGCAGCTCCATACCACTTAAGCGAGATCTCAAGTTCGAGCCTCGGCGTACGCAGAGACCCTCATTGGAAGATTCACCCACCATAGCCAAGTGTGCGGGTCTGGTTTGTACGTATTCATCTTACAATGGGACAAATACTCTAACACTTAAAAAAACAATTAAAATTTGTTTCAAGATATCAAAAATATAACCTTTTTGTTTTAAGATCAAAATCTAAAGAAAAAATTACTTTGGGTATCCGACCTATGACATATTCCCAAATTAGGCACCTGTAATTTGGGCCTTTACTTTTTGGGTACCTGTACTTTATGAACAACCTCGGAAATAATCTCTCTCTTTTTTTAAACAGGGGTATGGTTGCGTACATCCTGACCCGAGTACCCCCATTGAATGGGGATTTACACTCGTTTGTTGTTGTTGTTGTTGTACTTTATGAATCTATACCATAGTGGGTACCACATGAGATTTTCGAAACAAAAATCGTTTAAATGAGATCTGTATTAGTAATTTTAACCCATGTGGGTTATTTTTTCCTTTAATTTTCGTAGTTTTGGGGGCAAAAAGAATGAAATGGGGTTAATTTTCTTAGTTATAAGGATGGTTTAGGAGAAACAAAATTATTTCTCTTATATTTTAATCACTTCTGGGAGGGTGAAAACAACATTGACAACAATATAAGGTAAAATTACTAATATTAGTCTCATTTAAACGTTTTCTGTTACGAAAATCTCATGTGGGAACCATTGTGTTACATATTCAATAGTACATGTACCCAAAAGTAAAGGCCCAAACTGCGGGTGACCATTTTGGAAATATGCCATAGTCGGGTACCCAAAATGTAATTTTCCCAAAACTAAAATTATCAGTAAAGTGAATTAAACAAATAAAATTGAGGAAAATAATGCTCAACTTACAACGGCGCCTCACGGTGACACGGTCTGCTTTGTGTATCCGTTAAAGATGAGCTAAATAAAATTTTTTGGCTTACTAACCAAACCAAACTAAAAATTGGGCTGGTGCGGTGCCTTAAAAGCTGAACTTCTCACTGCTTTAAAAGGTCTTCA
>ONZK01005124.1:2649-15400 GCA_900322385.1 Pharnaceum exiguum | reverse complement strand
TCCACCCGTTTTGGATAGGATAGGTTTTTTGTCTTATCTGATAAGTATTTCGGTATTTCGGCTGATCTAAACTCGGTTTAGGATAGGATTTAGGTGGATTATTCGCCAAGAAACTAAATAATTAATTAATTAGCTGACTTTTATGTGGGCCAGGCTGACTTTATGTGGACTGGGCTGACTTTATTGGACTGGGTTTGACTAATTAATTGACTAAAGCCATTGATGGGCTTAAATCAATCAATTTAAGGCCGAATATAGAAGTATTATATATGGAAAATGATCAGGAAGACGAGGGGAAGATGATGGACACGACTACTAATCCCGTTTATCAAGCTTTCAAACAATTGTCATTAAGAATAGTCTTAAAATAAATACCGAATGCAAGTTAGGTTTACATCATAAGGCGTGGCAAATACCCGGTAGAATTACCGTGCTTACACATTGTCCTCGCAACATAGCTAAATTATCCTCACAATATACCTAAAATTTACTAAAATTCATTTTACATGCATATTTTGAAAAGTGTTCTGAAATTAAAAATAAAAATTACAATGATCATGATGAAGATTATTTATATTACCTTTAGTGACTTAGTGTTCATGTGATTAAAATTACGTGCATAGATATAGTATTCTATACGTGCTGTTTTTTCAAAAGAATAATAATATTTGGTGTTTTATTTTAGAAGTTAACAAATTATGTTCTCTATAATTGAAAGTTTTTTATTCCAATTTTAATGGGTCAATTAGTAGTTTGACCAATTTGTTTATAGTGCTTAATGTGCTAAAAAAAATTATTTAGATATGTGGGGGTTACATCTATTTAGCCACCTATAAATTAAATAGATAGCTAGTAAAGTTGTTTTGTAACATTCAAGTAAGACAATCATATTTTACAAATTATCCCGACATGTGTTTTATTAAAATTTTAAATACTACTTCGTTTTGGGCAACGAGGCAGAGTCCGCTCACAACTTTTTTTATGGAGGAGATATTATGGTGCTATTTAATTCAATTTAATAGGAGACTTTTGTAAAAATAAAGTTTGTTAACTAGATGAAGCAAATGAGGAAGGAGATGATTACATGAGATAAGAGTTGATGTATATTGCTAGAAAAGAGAGTTGTTACCAAAATTAAGAAGATTCCATTCTACTTGAGTTATATTAAAAGGTTTTTTTTTTGAAACCAATAATTAATTTGTTCAGTAAGGGTTCTTGACTTCTGGTTATATATTTTCTTGAACATATAAATTTTGGCGCCAGAGTTGCACATTTTTTGAATAAGTAATGCATTAATGTTGAATTTGTCATTAATTAAATTACAACTAATGTAGAACTTTTTTAAAGAAAATCATTTTCATATAAGCAATTTTTCCAAACTAAACATTATTAGTCAATATGACTAATATAGATATTTTATCTCCTTATTAAAGGAGGCTAGCTTTTTATTTCATCTCTAAGTTGTTATTCTATATAATAGTTTGTAATACCCCTAGTATTTCTAAATATCTAAATTTATACTTTACTTATTTTTACACAAAATCATTTTCTCAATCACGATACAATAGTTTTTTGTACAACTTTAATGTCAACCATAATATAAGCTAATATTTTACCCATGTCTAAATTTAACCTTACTAAACCATTATGTTTCTTTTATTCAAAGTTAAGGGAACTCCCAACTACATTTAGTATTAATTTCAATTGTATTATGTCATTGAAAAACAAACCGTTTGTCTTAAACTCATAGCTTATAAATATTGAATGGCAATAACAAGTTATGTCTACATGCATGTACATTTTTAGAGGTCTTAGCATGAAAGGTATCTAACGTTTACAAAAACTTGCAATAACATGTCCAACGTTTTAAAACTTGCTAAAATCTACCTGTCGTTACTTTCCATTAAGCGCCGTTAACATTGCCCCACCACTAGATTGATTTTGTGTGATATTTCTTCAAACTAAAAAACAAAACCCATATGTTCTAAAAAAAAACATTTTTGTTTAGATGAGTTCGTTTTTATTCACCAGTCTAGAAGTCTTTACTAGTTTTGAATTCACTTTAGATACTCCAATTCTTAGGTACATCAGGTGTACACGTACATCGAGAGTTTTATCAAATCATTACAACTAGACCTGCCAATCAGGTCGATCAGCCGAGTTTCGAGTTTGGTCGTTTCGGGTTTATAATTTTCGAGTCGAGTTTCAGTCAGGTCGGGTCTGACCCACGAGTTTGCACATTTTTTTTGTTATATTATTTTATCAATATTTTATTAATATTTTTAACTTTTTTCTATAATTTTTATAAAAATGTTATTATTTTATTATATTTTAATAAATTGAAATAGTAACATGTACATTTATGAATATTTTATTGGAAATATGGGTCGTTTCGGGTTCAACCCATATTTTACCCGAGTTTCTCGGGTTCGGTTAGTTTCGGGTTCGGGTCAAATTTTTCGTGTTCGTGACCCATATTTTTTGGGTCGGTTTACATGTCATTTTTGAGCCGGGTAATTATTGCCGAGTCTAATTACAACATATATATACCATTATCCACCTTTTTAAGTTTATTAGCTAGGCCCTTTATTATTAGTCATAAAATCACCCGATATACGTGTACATCCAATGTACCAAAGTTCTTCTTAACGATCACAACTCACAAGCATGCCCATATCTTAATATGCTGGCAGTGGACTTTTCTTTAAAAGCCAGTATCTTACTGTAAGTAGTATATTTTGTGATGAGTAATATTTTTGATTGCATTGTAAAGTAAAGTGAAATAAAATAATGGGTCAAAATCATAGATAAATGTTACTAGATATACCCAAACGGCAAATTTTGACGTAAGTTAACTTGTTCTTTAGTCTAAGTAGGTTGTTGCAAGGAACAAAACGTTGGACATGCTATTGCAAGTTTGTGTAAACGTTAGCTATGTTTCATGCTAAGACCTCTACGTTTTTATATTAAATTTGCTTTTACGGAAGTTTACTTTAGCACTTATTTCGTTGTAATTAATCTTTGTAATCGTCGTTTGATAATCATCTTCATATCTTCCTTTTTAAACCTCCCTCTTTTCGTGAACGCGCAAAAGAACTAAAGCAACATGATATATTACTCACTCTTCTTTCATTCAAACCAAAATAAATCACCACCTTCCTATTAGCACACATTGTACTTACTATCACTGATACACCCTTCTATTGAATATTGCCATGAAGATCAAAATATTTATCAACACCATAGCATTTCAATCCTTTAATTTGGGCCGGCCAAGAATGATGATTGAGATTAATTATTAAAATGGTTAATTACATTCTTGTGTGCTATATCTCACCTTAAAGGTAGTTTACATGAAGTTTAATCCTATATGTATTCCCTTGTTGTGTTATATTGTGATTATCTCTCGAGTGTGTTATTATTTTAAAGTTAATCCAGATTTAATGCATTTACAGGGGCGGACCGTGGCTTTAGGAGGCCCTGTGCGAAGTTGAAAAAAGAGGCCCTCAAAGCCTCCATTTAAGTTGAAAAACAAACTTTATTATTCATTCGTTGCAATGTTACTCAGACATACAAGATATGATCAAAGAACTCTTCAAGTCACTTAAATAATGCCATTCTTTTGGCATTTTTTGAAACAAAATCGTCAATTATCTCCTCACAGTTCAATTTATCCATCAGCTCGTGCTCAATAGCTGTCATCGCCAATCCATTTAGCCTTTCCGGTGACATTGTTGATCGCAAGTACAACTTCAACAACCTCAATTTTGAAAAAATTTGCTCTGCAGAAGCAACAGTCACAGGAATAGTCAACAATATTCTATATGCAATAAATACATTAGGAAAGCAATCTGCACGTTTCAAATATTGGCATATATCATAAGGTCTTTCCGTAGTTTCAGGTACGAATTCCTTAATCAACTTTAACTCCACATATAAATCATCGACATTAATATCATATTGTTCACCATTTTTTAGTGCATCTTCTAAACGAGTGCAAAAAGACTTGAGGATGATATCATCCAAAGCACATAATTTACCCACGGAGAACAAGAAGCCAAAAGTATCGTTATATTGTTTGTATTGCAAAAACCTACTTTTCAAAGAAACAATTGCTTGGTCAAGAACAATATTAAAATATTGTATTTCCAATAACTCTTGCGTAGTTTTTGGAGGAATGACCTCTTCAACAGGATTCTCATCAAACTGTTTTTTCCTTTTAATGATACGCTTTCCGGGGAACTCCGGTGTAACGCCTAACTCAATGGCTTTTTCTTTCGCAAAATCAATTGATTCTGAAACACCGTTTTCCTATACTTCCTTAAAAAACTTCTCAATTGCCTTAACTCTACAAGGCCAACATAAATAACTATATTCTTGCATTGCAAATTATTACTCACATTGTTAACCACATTCAACACGTTGAACCATATGACAATTCCAACTACAAACTCAAATTGACCAATTTCATATTTGGTTAGGGAGTTAGCTTCACTACTTATTGCACCATCTCTATCACTTTCAGATACTTGTCGCTAAGCCTCTTGAATACCTGAAACTTCCTGTGCTATAACCTTTACGCTATCAATACGACTCTCCCATCGAGTGGCTGACAAAGATTTAGGCGTTAAACACTTCACATTATCTTTTAAGATTTTCCATCTAATAGTAGAATTAGCAAATATTGTGTAAATGCGCTGAACAACTCCAAAAAAAAGTCTAAACTTTAGCACACGTTTTAGCCATATTACACAATACTAAATTAAGGCTATGACAACCACATGGAGTATAAAATGCTCTGGGATTATGTCTAGAAGTTTCTTTTGTACTCCTTGATGCTTGCCTTTCATATTTGCCCCATTGTCATACCCTTATCCCCTTACATTATCAATATCAACACCAAGAGACTCCAACTCCTTTTTTAAAACATTAAAAAGTCCTTCAACTCTTGACGTTTAAAAAACTAAAAAGGACTCTTCCACACGAATGCATTCGGAAGAACCTTAATATCAATGACATTTGCACCTGGTGGCTAGTGTCTAGAGTACAATCAAGTATCAAAGAAAAATACTTTGCTTGCTAAACTTTTTTAATAATGTCTGATTTAATTGCACAAGCAAGTCTAAGTATCAACTCATTTTATATAGAATGACCAAGAAAATGAAGATGGGTTTCTAGGTTCGTGATGCGCCACACATTCTCTTGAATGACGAGATCAAACTCCATCAACATTTCAACTAGACCCAAGAAGTTACCATTACTATTTTCAAATAACCTCCCTTTTCACCACGAAACGTAAGGTTATATTTTTAGCTAAAAACTTCACAATAGAAATAATCTGAAATAAGACACTTCTCCAATGTTACTTCTCTTTCAAGAATGCAATTAGCGGTATTTTATCAATCGTTTGGTTTTTCCCTAATCTAACATGCATATCATACCAAGTAGCCGTTTTTTTCACATATTTCAAACTAGCAGTCTCATGCTCTTTAAGTCTATTACTTAGATGTACCCAATCATCAAAACCATCAGTAGCTAATTGACCTTTTCCTTGGCTTTTTATAAATAATTTACAGCAAAAACAGAAAACTCTATCAAGTTCTTTGGAGCATACTAGCCTTTCCTTATCACATGTTTCTCCATTTTGTAGAACTCTAGTGTAAAAAGTTGAAGAAAAGTATCTATTAAATTTATTTTTAGGACCCTTTTGGAGGATCGGAGCTTATCCCTTCGAGGACCCTTTGATGCTAAAAGGCTAATCATGTTGGAATCAAGACCATCTCAATACCTAAGGTCATTATATATCAACCCCGTGAATAACATTTTCATCATCTTCTTTTTCACTACCACTAGCTTAGGTGAATGCCCGTGCGATGCACGGGTTTGGTTAATCAACTTTTTAATTGATTAATCAAAATTTAATATAATAAAATAAATCAAATTGTTATGAAAATATATAATAGATGAACTATAACTCTCGTAGATGTAAATGATAGAGAGTACACGTATTAATATAATGGTTTCCCTTCTGCCTGTGGCCGTGTGATACATGTTAATATAATGGCTTCCCTTTCACCCTTGTGATAAACTAATAAAGGTGTTTATTACTAAATGTTTAAGTATAATTGTATTTATTCTTGCGAGCTATTTTTTTGAGCGCTTTATTCCAACTAAGTATCACTTAGGTACCTAAGGGCCCTTCATTTTTGGTTAAAGAAACTGTTTCGCAACATATGAAGATCATCTTTTTCACATCTTCGGTTACACCCAGAATATCCTTCTATGTAGTTTTTTTATTTCCTTGATGATAATACTTGATAATAAGAAACATGTCTCCGCATAAATTAAGCACTCCAAATACAATTGAATTCAACATTTGGATTCTTCCCGCATTGGAGAAATGAGCATGAGAGTTCTCTTTCTTATTCTGACATAAGAGTTCTCTTTCTTTTGAAATGTAAAAATGGTTTCTTTATTTTTCATAAAAATAATGCGTCGATTGTAGAACACTAAAATGTGCCATCTTACACAACATAATGAAATAACAAAGAAAATACATAACCCCAATTTTAGTAGGGGTTACACGCAATATTTCCTCCCGCATCCAATCTTTTTTTCTAGAATCCCACGGGAATGTCGTAGCCCCTTCACAGAGGGAGTTTGTGTTTTGAAATGATTGAATTTGCATTATCTTAAAACAATAGTGTAAATTTATGCTTGATTTTAAGTATATTATAAGTGTATATTCGTATATATTGGTTTTTCTCTATCCATATTTCTCCTTTTTTTGGAAATAATTGTATGGGAAAATGTAATATTATGACCCATAAATTGATGTAACTGATACGAAATCTATAAGTCAACACCTATAACGGGTTCTCTTATGCCCGTGTAATGTTAGGGTATCTCTATAAAATATACATAATAAAAATGTGCAAGAAACAAATAGTGGGTTCTCTTATACCCGTGTAACTGTGTAAGGGTAAAGTTCATTTCGACCAATTTTGTGTACAATTATATTTTACCTTATTCTATGATCGAAAAGAAAGTTAAAATAATTTAAAATGAGAAGTTAGAGTTCAAAAAAGGAAAGAACGAAGCCAAACCCATGTAATTTTTTGGAAAATGGTATAAAAAAATCATAAATGAAAAAGCCATTCTCCAAGGAGAGCAATGTCCCCCCTAAGTGAAGGTTCGAATACTAGTGTAAGCCACTAAGTACATAAAGATAGCTCAAATCATACTTTAATTTCCTATATACAATCTGGCCTCTATACTAGCTCTATGAGGAGATGATTTAAAAACGTAGAGCATGCGATTCCTGATGTTATGCTTAGCCAAACTGACCGTGGTTGATACTGTCAACTCAATATCCTGGAAGATTCTTCTATTGCATTCAAGCCAAATCAAGTGAATCGCAACTAAATTTGGCTGACAATCTGAACCAAATGGATTATCCTTAAACACGCCGAAGCTTTGCTTCACGTTGTATTCAATAAAAGCAGGTACTAAGAAGGACCAAAAAAAGCCCACGTGTTTAATTGCTGAAGTTCATCCCTTTGATCCATGGTAAACTCAAGAGTTCTCAAGTTCCTGATAAAGAACCAATCTTGACGACTTCATATACTTATTTTCTTCTTTTCATGGATTTTCTTCTTTAAAAATGCGACAAAATTTCCTTCATCAATCAAAATATTTAATAGACTAAATGGTATTAATTTGTACTAATATATAAAAAACAAAATCTATTTTGAGGTATACCTAATATTCAAAGAGCAATTAACCAATTTATTTAAGACGGGTTGTATGCAAAAAACTAAGGGGTCTTAAGAGTTTTAGTTATGAAATTACTTACTTTATATCTTCTATTTCAATTACCATAGACTCCAAAGCGTTTTCATTACGATTCTTGTGCTCTACTTCTACTTGACCAGCTTGCCAATTAATACCATCTCAGTGCTTAATAACTGTGTATTATTATGAGGGTTGATAACATCCCATAATCTAGATACTCTTACTTTCAAACAACAATGCTTATCATTGTCTGATGCTAGTTGGTTGATGAAGGAAATTTTGTCACCATTTCTCGCGGATCGTTGCCTGACAATAGAAATAAAATTTGAAACATAAGAATTCTGAAATATAAACAACATGAAATAGAAATTACAAAAGTGAAACAATATAAGATACCTTGATGTTGACATTTTTTGGGTTTGAATATGAAGTTGTTGAAATGGTTTTTTATGTTTGTATATGAAGTTGTTGGAATGGTTTTGGAATGAAATCACCAAGCATGTTTCTGAGTTTATATAGCATCCTTGAATTTTAAGTTCGATGAATCTAATTAATCCTTTGATCAATATGGACTTTGAATTCAGCCTATTTGACCCCAAATCAAAGGATACATCCTCTTTATTTTTAAAATATTTGGTGGGTACATGTATCATATTAAGTGGATACGTTGAATTTAAGTTGAATTCTAAAAGGCAAAGTGTGAACTAATTAAATTACATGTGAACTACATTAAGTGGATACATTCACTTGTAAATGAATTGGAAAAGACAGTGTGAACTAATTAAAGTGTTGGCTGACATTAAGTGTATACATTTATTTAAAAATAAAATGCAAAAGACAGAATGTGAACGAATTAAAGTAATGACTGACATTATGTAGATACATCGATTTATGATTGAATTGCAAAAGACATAGTGTGAACGAATTAATACAACGGCTGACGTGGATGATGAGCTGGCATGGCGCCTATGTGGATGTCCACGTGTCACTACCGCAAGTGTGCAACATCCACTTTTAAATATGTATATTATATTAGATTAGATTATATTAGATTAGATTAGATTATCATCACCCAATTCTCCAAATTCACCGGAAAATTTAACATAAGGATCATTGAAATCATCATTAGAACCACCATGATTAGCATTATCAATATCAACGTTATCTTTTTATTAGGAAGATTCTCATTAATAAGAGACTTATTAAACTCATTTAGAAGATTATCAATAAAAGGTGTAGCATATCCTCAACAACGGGGTTCTCATTAACATCAACAGGCTATACGGGATTCTCATTAACAACAACAACAACAACAACAACAACAACAACAACAACAACAACAACAACAACAACAACAACAACAACGGGCTCACCAGCACATTTATCATGAAAAACATTAGTCTCATCAAGTGGATCATTAAATAAAGGAGTCACAACATTAACCTCATCATTAGAAGCATCATTAACATCATCAACAGAACCAACAATTACATTAACACCCACTTCAGCGGCATCATTCACATTCACAATTTCATTCACATTTGGAGAAGTTCCTATTTTGATAAACTTATCTAAAGCCCCCATTTGAGACTTAATCAATTCATCAATTATTTTTTTCTTTTGACACTTTTCATATATAACCAGGTTCATGCTTCCTTTTATGAGGGGCCATTTTTACCAAAAAAAAAGAATGGGTTTTTACCCCGAATAATCCCTACTTGGGGCCATTATCCAGAAATAATCCCAACTTCGTAAATTGCCCCCAATAATCCCTACCTGGCACCATGTGTCCCCTAGCAGTTTAATGAATACCGCCGACCACTTTTCCAGCAAGCTCATACCGCGTGGTTTTTTTTTTGGAGAGAGAATGATGATGTGTGATGCTGAGTTGGATAAGAGTACACCTTCCCCTCCACATGACCTTTGACCTCTAAAATTCTCACCCAAATGCCAGAAAGAAAGAACAAAATAACCATTCTTCCACTCTCTTCCCGCGGCCAATCTTTGGAAAAACGTCAAAGGCCAAGTTCTTTCTGGCCCTCACAAATATTCAATCATCATCTTCCATCATCAATCAATATATGCCAAACTATCATCCAAAAGCTCTTTCTTTATCACTCTTTGCAAACAATGAAAATTTGGTGCAAAATTAATGAATTCGCAGTACAAAAAAATAATAATAACTATGCCTCGTTCTCCAGTAACGGCAAGTGTAAAATAATCTCCCTTTCTTTGGCACTTTCTTACGCATCTTAGTTATGGCTAACCTTTTATAGGCGCAAATTGAAGCTTTATTATCACTCTTTGCAGACACATAAGAAGATTGGGACTTCATGAATTGGGATTTTAATTTTAGGGTTTCAATTTGGGGATTTTGATTAGGATGGAAAAACTTGTAATTTAATGGGGCCTTATTCCAAAGATAAAGGACTGATTGAGATGTCTATAATATTTGAGTGATTATACTTAATGGAAGTTAATGGAAGAAAATAAGGAGAAATTGGGGGAGGGGGGAGACGAACTAGAGAGCAAGGAGATGAGAGAAGTTTAATGAGGAAAAATGAAGAATTCATCTAGGTGAACTCTTTTCCAAAAAAAAAGGATTCATTTGGGTATTTTAGATGAGGATGTCATGTACAGAGGAAGGGTGACTCAACATGACACATAAGCATTCTCTCCAAAAAAAACACGTGGTATAAACTTGCCGGAAAAGTGGTCGGCGGTATTTATTAAACTGTTGGGAGACACGGGGTGCCAAGTGGGGATTATTGGGGGTAATTTCCTAAGTTGGGATTATTCCTGTATAATGGCCACAAGTAGGGATTATTGTGGGCAAAAACCCCAAAAAAAAAATCAAACAAGAGAAAAAGAATTAAGAGCAAGACTACCTGGCATATGTCTTATTTTTTATCAAAGCAAGTCTCTGTAGTCTCCCTAGTGCCTCAAATTTCAGTTGCAGTCTGTCCAATACTCCAGAGTCAAGCCAGTCTACAAATAAATAACAAAGAAAACATTGATAATTTCGTGAAAATTGTTAATAACAAGTTACATCAGTACATCACCACATCCATATTCAGATTTTTAAAAACTTAATTAAATGATTTTTATTCATAGCAAAACTAAAAAATATTAGAGAAAACATATTACCTCAAAAGTACTGAATGACTGTAAGGCTACACGGAGACGGTGGTGGACGGTGTCAGACGGCGGTGGACGGTGGCAGAAGTCACAAGTCAGTCGTACGCTAATAGTAGAGAGAGAGTGTAATGGCCAATATAATTGAATTGGAAATTTTACTTGATGAGGATGGAAATTATTAACCCACAATATATAGGAAGATTTCAACCAAACACCCATGAATCAATTATTTGCCCGTTAGAAGTTAATAACAGGATTTAAAGAATTTATTTCGGGAAATAAGCGTTTTTTGGAGACCGGAGAGTAGGAGAGAGAGAGGACTAATTTTGTCTGTTGATCTGCACTGGCTTAGTTGAAAGACTTGGAAAAAAGACACTTTTTCTTTTTCTTTTTTTTTCATAACGTAAGCTTTGATTGTGCGTGACATTGGCATTTGGCAGTAGGTGTATATGGGCTTTTAATCTTTTTTAGGCCAAAACACAATTTTAACAAAAACAATTGGTGAGGCCCTGTGCAGGTGCACAGACTGCACCTGCCAAGATCCGCCACTGTACATTTATGTAATAATGTTTGTACTTGGGCGGATTATCACCCTTGTATTATAACTGACATTTGACTATCTAAATGAACCCATAAAATTATGTTCTATATATTTTATTAAACTTTGGTTCGATAGCTTTGTTTTGATATATTACAATAAGAAAACGGATTATATAATCCTATTTAAAGAAGTTAAAGTCTAGCTAATAATATTCTTTATAAACTCTTACATTGTATGAATATTAATTTTATATTTTGGCTCATGGCTAGCTAAATGGGTTTATTTATATGGCGTAGTGCCAGTTTCTCTTGGTTCTCTTTAAATAGACACAACTAATTGAATCAAATTGGTGAATGTATGTGAACCTATGTGTGATTGTGACTCGAACTTTAAAAGGATAAATAGCGTAAAGTGAAACGGGAAGTTGTCTGGAAGGCCCATAGTTATCGGCCACACCAATGGGAGACCCTTACCGGAGACTTTAGAATATTCTTATAATTGCGTGCCCATGGTTGGCAGTACTTCCCAAAACCTTTGAAAGAACAAAAGAAATATTAATGGTTTAAATCTATTTTGGATTATATGATTCCCATGTTAAGTTGTGTGATTACTTTGAATGCTAGTATATTTTTGTGATTTACTTTATTATATTATGTTGCATGTTTGAATTATACGATAAGTGTCTCCTAATTGTTTAGGGTTAACTCATGAAAATTACTCGGCAACTGATAGTTGTATTTCTGTTTCTTTTTCCACCCCGTTGTGGACTGTGATGAACGCGGTGGTTTGTGGGAGCATGTGCTTGATTTCAGGTTGTGTTGAGCGAGCGCGTTCCATTTGAAGCATCCATATTTGAATTACTCAATGATAGTTTCTAGACAACATAGTAAAGAGGTCGAATCTATTGTATTTAAGCACACTTTATTTTACTTATTATGTATGATTTATATTTATTTTAATAATATCCTTGACAAGGTTGTGGGTAAAGAGGTCGACTCTACGTAGTTGCTCTGAATACTTTATTTCCAGAATTTCTATATTAAGATCTACATATTTTATATTTAAAAATTAGGCCCTTGTTAGGGGTGTTACATAGTTATATATGTCATAGAAACTATATTATCAATTTTTCATTATTTTTTTCATTATTACTTTCAACTATCAAATGGTTGGTTTATAACGTTGCATCATTTCATCCTAACAATTCTTTTCTGAAATCACTTTCAATTCGTATTTGAATCATTNNNAACTAATTATGATACTCGTTATGGTTTGTTT